>JAPMOR010111708.1:224404-242035 GCA_026543865.1 Argiope aurantia
TCGAGTAAAAATTGATTACATAATATCAAAGTTGATAATCGAGTAAAAATTGATTACATAATATCAAAGTTATTTGATAATCGAGTAAAAATTGATTACATAATATAATTATTTGATAATCGAGTAAAAATTGACTACATAATATCATAATTATTTGATAATCGAGTGAAAATTGACTACATAATATCATAATTATTTGACAGTAGAATAAAAATTGACTGAATAATATCATAATTATTAGATAGTAGATTAAAAGTTGACAACATATCATAATTATATAATAATTGTGAAATTAATTAGTATTAGAAAATAATAAAAATAAATTCTTATAGATATAATTTTACAAATATACTATAATGTAGAAAATTTTTTTAACAAAAATATGTAGCTTATAACCAGATCATTAAAGTGAAAGGCTCCGAAAACACTACAATAAGGAAAACGCCAAATAAGAATTAAAAACATATTTTGAATGTGATTTTATAGAGTAATTTTATCAGCGCTTTATTCTTTAGTGATCTATATGAAACTCACAATTTTAATTTTTTAAAAATTATTTTTAGTATTCAGATGAAAGTAAATTTTTAAGCATTTTTTTATTTTTATCATTCCTATTACAAAATCATTTACTAATATCAATTTCTTTTAATTTTCTAAGATATAATATGCCTTTTATATAATTTGATTTTATATGACAATCTAATTGCTCATCTTAATTTTTGGTCCAACTATTCCATCTGATTTTTATTACGAGGAATTATTTTGTAACTAAAAGTTTTTAATAAAAATATATAATTTTGTTTTATTACATTTTAATGTTTCAGAAGCAAATTTTAATTAGTTTTCATTAAAAAGTATTTTTATTTATTTGAAAATGAGCTCTGAAGAAAGATAGTTATAGTGCTGAATGATAAAAAATACAACTAAACGATAATGCACAATGCACACAAATAAAAGAAAATACATATTGAGTCAGACTTCACCAAAAAAAAAAATCACAGCTCACAGAACAACATAATCACCAATAAAACACCAATTAATTTTCTATTGAAAAATTGAAAACATTTAATCTTAAAAACATTAAAAGATAATCAGAAAAAAGCATCATGATTATCAGAAAATTTATTAAAAATCTTTTTTTTAAATTCGTAAAGAAAGATTATTGATATAATTATTTTTATTGATATAATTAACTTTATAATTATTTTATTATAAAGTTTTCATAAAAGATATTTTAAAGCAATCTTTTGTTCTTCAGAATTATGGCCGGATCTTAAAATGAATTTAGTTCAGATCAATAAATCATGCTATTAATAGTTTGCTAGAGAAATAGCACACAATGAATATCTAGAGTATTTCAAAGTATGAACATTGTAGCTTTCACGAGATAAATCGAGAGTATATCCTGAAAAAATATGTCGAAAAAACATCCCAAATACCGAATTCTACAAATATTTTTGTTCTAGGGATGCTAAATAATTTTTTTATTTCAAATTTGAGCTAACCATACAGAAATAGAAAGTAACTTAAATTTTCTCATGTATAAAGTTGTTAATTTTTCTAACAAATTTCAATTTTTTTAAATGCTATTAAAAATTTAAAAGAATTAAAACTTTTAAAAGAATATTATTGGTATGTGTATTGCGAGAAAGAAAGATTTAAACAGGATTAAATATTTAAAGAGTTTAAAGATTTTAACACTTCCATAGGTTACCCTATCTCAGAGAACTAAAGTAGAACTACTGATTTGATAAGAAAAAGCTCGGGAGAATTTATGAAAGTAACTAAGAAGTATTTCTAAGAAGAACTGAATTGTAATAACTGCGAAATTAAATCTGTAATTAGAAAGCAAAATATAAACAAATATCCATTATTTTATCATAAAAAAGATCAATTTGAAATGGTGGGAAAAAAACATTTCATTTTTAGAATTATTAATTATTTACTTTTATTAAATAATCGAAATGTAAACTTTGGAAACTTATTGAATTAGTTTCTTTTGGAAAAATAAATTTTAAAAGGTTTATTATATAATAATTGGAATAGGTGAAAATTTTCTTTGTAGTTTATATATTAAAGAGAGCAAACCGTTAATTCTAACTTTAAAAAAAGGAGCAGATAATATGTTTAAATGATTTGATGAAACAATGAAATGGGTTTCATTTTAATAAATATTCGGACTAATCTTTAAAAGCTATATTTAAGAGCTCATTAAAATTTTGGTAAAACATTTAATGACAATAAAAAATATTCTTTTGAATTTTAAAGTGGCATACAAATAATATTTGTGCGATAAATTTTCGAAAGGCATTCGAGAATCGAACAGTTTTCTTCACACGACGATATAATTGCAAATTCTTACATCAGGGATTGACAAACTATATTTGACAAAATATTTTTTTTCTTCAGGATTTGTCAAATAAATGGCTATAAGCTCTTCTTCCTTTAATATTAAATATTCTTTCAAAATCTTGTTTTGCTTTCTTCAGGTACTTATAAGGAATTTCATAAACACCTGCCGGATAAAATGGGTCGTTTTGCTCCCTGCTCATGATTCCACCCCACTATCTCCTCCTCAGATATTTCCTTCCATCAAGAGTTTGCATATCTTATTTGTATCTTTTAATAGTAAAGGAAATTTAGATCTGCAGGTAATTGCGCATATTTCTGTATTAGTACTATAACATTCTGATATCTTTTGTTCCAGGGCAATCGTATGGTAGACGGATCTTGCATCTCATCAAAATATGTAATTAAACTTTGTACTGTAAGGCACGTTACATATAAATGAATCTCACAAATTCTCAAAATGCAATCTGGAAGATAAAAATGCTAATCGCGCCAAATAGTTTTCTAAATTTCATCTGAATGGTCATAAATATCAAAAACCTTAAATGTGAAAGGTGAATCGAAAATTTTAAGCTTGTATCACACAGAGACCATTGTTCAAAAATGTAACAAAACCGCTGAGAAATATCTGTTAATTAAGGATAAACCTTACAGCGAAAGTTGTTCAAAGTAGCGAATGTATATTTAATCGTTTACTTATCCGCTCTATCAAGCATCATTTTTCTACAATATCTGAATTTAGGATACAACCTATGCAGTCATTATTATTATTGACCTGAAAGAAAATAATAGTAGACAGTTTATAAAATCTATGTACATAAGAAAACTTACAAGATGTAGAACTGCATACAGATTGCACTAATAAAGTTAATGAGCAAAACAGCAAGCTCAGAACAAAAAAAAATCAATAGAAGAATGAAATTTCTTCCTTCTGATATCTTCTACAAAAACCAATCAACTTCCTGTAATAATAGCTTGTTTATATGCTGCCGAAGTGACTTTTGAATTCTTCAGAAAATAAAGTATCAAAATGATTGAATTTTTTCGAATCCTGACTTTTTTCTAAATCTGATGGAGATATTTTCAAACAGTAATCGCATATCTCCAAAGCCTCAATTTTTAATCGATTAATTTTTTATACACCTTTATTTTATTGAATTGTGGCATGTTTGTAAAGAGGAGTTTTATTATCGAATTTTCACTCCATTTTTAATGTGTTGAAAATCTGAAAGTTGAGCATTTGTGTATTCTCAATGAAAATGCATTAATTGAATATCGTTCACCGATTCGAAGAAGTATTGATTCTATGTAAATGGTTAGAATGGAACTAAATTTTTTTATTCCATCTCTTCTATTAAACTGTAATCAGTTGCATAAGTTAGTTGTCAGGGACTGGAGTGAGAAGTTGGTGTTACCGGTTTTGAATTTGAAAAAAAAAATTGCTTTAAAATACTATAACATTTATTATAATCTATACTACTATATAAATGGGAAATTTTGGATGGATGGAGTAATGTTTGTTAGTCAATCACGCCAGAACGACTGAACGAAATTGGATGAAATTTGGCACAGAGATAGATTATAGTTTGGAATATGACATAGGCTACTATTTGTTCCGGTTAATTGAGTAGTTAATTTTTTTATTAATTAAAAACTAACTTTCCCGCCAAATGAGTAGGGCTTCAGTTGTTTTTCTTTCCCACGCTGAAGAAGGCAAGGCTTAAGATATTTTCGATCGATTATTTCAAATGATTCTGTTCATTTTCTTAGTGTTTGATGCATTTAAAATTAAAAATTGTTAATTAATCGTTCTTTCGGATTCATTCTGAAGTGCTTTTAAATTAAAATAAAACAGAATAAAGGAAATAAAAAATTTCTAATCTGCATTGTATTACCCTAACTGGCATAGAAAATTCACGCATTTGCGTTACGCCAACTAGCGTTGAAAATTCACGCATGCGCAGTGTGTTCTGATTGTTGACAATTGTATTTTTATTTTAATTAAGAGTTAAAAAAATTATGTGTATTATACTGTTGTAGCTATCTCAAACTCGATCGATAAATAAAATAGACTTGACTTGATTTTAGAGAAATACGGACTTGATTTTCTATTTTGTTTTATTATATATTTTTAATAAATTTATTTATAGCTTTTGCGTCGTTTTTTTAGATTAGTTTTATTATTTTTTTTATTTGTTATTATTTGATACTTTTTCAAAATACCCAGAAAACGCAAATCTAATCTTTCGAAGAGAAGTAATAAAGCTCTGGCTATGAAAGTAGCTAGAAGACCTGTTTGCAATTTTAGTGAGCACTTGCAGACTGTCAAATCTCCTCCAGTTGTGGGATACATACAAAGACACTTTGTAAGAAGATATCGTGTTTAGGCTGGAGGAAGGCTTCGTATCAGAGAGTTTGGCAGTAATATTATATAAGCTACCATTGTTACAGGAGCTGCTGAAGGAGGCAGCGTTTCAATTAACCGCATACCTGTTATTCCAAACAACTTGCCATTTTGTTTCAAGAGGTTGCTATTTCCTTTAAAATAGGCTTTTACAATGACGATCAACAAATCCTGGGCCAAACCAGGGCTTAATGTTGTATACATTATGGTATTAGAATAAAAATAAAAGTTGAAATTTTCCTGTAGACCTTTCTCAATCAGTTACAAGTTTCTTGATTATATCATATCAGTCTTTGCTTTCAACAACACTATAATGATACGGTTCGATAACATTTTACATTTTGATCACACCGTCAGTTCTCATACATACTCATCAAAATTTCCACGCGAACGGAGTCGCGGGCAATGACGATTGAATTATAAATTAAAGACTGGAGAATAGGAAATATTAATTTTTTAATCTAATTTTATACATTGCATTTTGAATAACTACTTGTTTTAAATTCTTTTACCCTGATGGAGTTTAGTCTGGATGATAATGTATAATTGTTTAATCTATATTTTAATAAGGCGTTTGATTTAAAATGTTTAAATAGGATAAATAAAATTAAAAGGAAATAATTAATCTGAAAATTATAAAATAAAATTTTAGTTTCACTTAAGATAAACGCATAAAAAATATTGCACGAGAGTGTGGAGTATTTCGAGATTTAATCTGTAGAAGAAAAATGCTGAAAATTTTATAACGGAAACGAAAATTACTGCTCATGATCAAATATATTTAATCATATTTAATTAGAATTAAATATGGTTAAGTAAATCAAATTGTTTCTGAATGGTTAATAAAATTTTATCATTATCAAAATTTTATCATTATAATTAAATCAACTTGTTTCTGAAACGGTTGTATTTTATTTGGAATGGAATATTTATATGGAATCAAGCTAATGAAGAATTTTGAAAATTCTTGATTCTTGAAAGGAAAACCTGGAATAATGATGATTCCATTATTTCCAATTTCGCCACTGTACCAAGAAATGTCTGTTAGGATCTACGTAGAGAATGCAGTCTCCAGTTCACCAAATAGTTTTCAAATCCTAAACTGGCTGAACTGATTTCACTTACTAATCAACATAAGAAAAGATCCAGCTCCCCAAGAGCTGATAACAAGATGTTTTTAATAACCAAATTGAATGAAAAAAAAGTTCTACAGGAAAGTCGCGTTGGTGATTGGTTCCCATTTCCCAAGCATTTGCTTTGTATACAGTTTACAAAAAATGAAGTCATTTATCAAATTTTTAAAGGATAGAAATTAAAAAAAGTATTAAAAGTAAAAGTAGTAAAAAAAAAAGTATTTTGGTGAATAAGTATAAAGGTAAGAGTTTGGTGTTAAATATTATATTTCGTAATTTTCAGTACATTATAATTTTAAGGCAAGATCCTTACTTGATTCTATGTTTATAATAAAAAGGTCACAGCAAAATTTTTTTTTCCAAATTTTAAAATGGCTTCCCCCTGTTTATCAGCTTTTAGAAAATCGTCTGACAAACATATCTAAAAAGTAAATATCAGAAGTCAGTTTATACAAAATTATAATATCTATAGATTGATTTTTTTTTATTTTTACTAATATATTTTTTCTTCTTTTAAGGTACCCAGTACTGAAAGCAATGCGCTAGTAACAGTTAACAAATGGAGCCCTTACGATGGTTTTGCGAATAATATCTCGTTTCAGTCTTGCTCCATTCGACCCATGAAGCACATCCGTGTTGCCATGGAAAAACATTTTCCTTTTTTCCGGATTGGGAAAAACTCATCGGTGCCAAAAGGATCAGATATCAAACTTTTGAACACTTTAGCCAAAACACTTAATTTCTCGTAATGTATAACTCGCATTGCTACTATATTTTTCTGTTTATAAAAATTGTCTTGTTTTCTTTCTTAATGCTGAGACTTTTAAAACTTACTAAAGATGTCGAAAATTCCTTTGCTCTGTTTAGTAACATTTTTTTTCTATAAGCTATGCAGCGTCTTACCATTCCTTTTTTGCAGTTAAAAATAGAAATGGTAAAATTCGGTTTTAACGGTAACCAAAAGGCGCCAAGCAAAAATTTCGCCAAAATATAGAAGCATATTCAAGTGTATTATTTTTATTAGGAAAAATTTTAAATGTGTTTATCAAGTCATTTAACTTAACGAATGTTTAATTAATTAACTTTTGTGCTTAACGAATCACATGCTTATAATTTGACGATTGAAATCTCCGAATTGGCAAAATTATTTCTTGGCGCTTTTTGATCGCCGTCACAACCGAATTGTACCATAGAAATAAGTTTCAAGAGTATGTTTGTGTAATATTGACTCGAAGATATAAAAGTCTTGTGATAATTCCTACGCTCTTATCCAGAAAAAAAAATTTAAGCGTTTTTTGGGGGGAAAATTGAACACCGCAAATATTGTATAAAATGTGAAAAATGCACATAAATTATTAGAAGATGTATTAGTAAATTCATTCAATAATTTAGTAGAGTTTCTCAAATTGTATCGGGGCTGATTTTGTTGTTATACGTCTCTTTTTTTTACAATTCGGAGAAGAATTCCTTTGTATTATATTGCAACTAGTATTTTATATTTCATTCTTTAATCTTAAAATCATTTGTTAGAATATGGTAAAAGGTACTAGTTCAAATGTTATATTCGTTTGCTATATGGTAAATGATATCACAAAAATCTGTTAGAAATAAATACAAAAATATGAAAATATTATGTTTAAAGTGATGGTTGAGTATTTCAAGCAAATTTTATTTGAACATCTAGGTATTTATGAAAGTAACATATTGCACATTAACAACAGATCAGGGTAAAAAATTGAATTAGACCGAAAGACAATGTATGATCTTATTACCAATTTCGAAAAATTTAATGCCAACCGCTAGAATGACAGCCAACTAACTATTTCAATTTAACTCTATTAAAACTAATTGCAAATTTAGTGAAAGAATCTAATAACAAATTAAAGATTTTTCACTCAAATTAACCAAAATTTGTCAGTATTAGCGAAAACAGAAAAAAAAAATGAAGGCGTGCACTGTTGAAACTATGCATGTATGGAAATATTACACTTAATAATAGACTGGATACTAATTCGGACGTCGAGATTTTCAGAGGGGGAGAGGACCTATTGAGTCTGTTAATGTACAGATGCTTTCCTTTAAAAGACGTGACTTCCTTTGTCTTTTCTAGATTTACAGAGAGTTATAAAGATAATCACGCTAGTTTATTGCAGAGGAAACGTGTTTAGATAAATCTGCAGTTCCGTACTGTTATACTGTTTGATTGATATGACATCGTCTATCACAGAACATCTTTCAGCAATTAGACTAGATCTCCTGCAGAAACTACAGTGCTTATTTTCGCTCAAGTAATTTACCAGAAAATTGGACCAATAAACTTGTCATCAATGATTTCCAACCTAACGCATATGGAATAATAATTTGAGTTTTGGAGAAAGTTCCCATACACCACATTACCAATAAATGTCTTTAAAATATTAATTGCTGAAATTTCTTTCGATAGAAATATGAAGTTTTTATTATACAGAACATTGATCAATATTTAAATCCGAGCTCGGCTCAAATTTATATTAATTACATTTGACTTATTGGATCTTTTTCAGTACAAAGTAATAGCGTGCGGTGAATGCATGCATAGCTCTTTCCCTTGATATTAGCTCAAATTATCATTTCCTGTATGCTGGTTGAGAGGAGTGCATTCCTGCCTCCCCCCCCCCCAACAATAACTCCTACTCTTGAAAGAAAAGAGGCAATCGGTTAGCGTGTTGATAATGTCAGTCATATTCAGTGAGAACATTGAATGCGAGAGATTGTAAACTACAGAAATGTGTTTTCTTTTGATTGAAAATAATTTCGTTTAAAAAAATTTTCTTTTCGGTAAGCTGGAAGGTAAAGGTAGATTCCTTTTCATCTAAATTTATACTTCATGAATTTAACTTCAGGCAAAATTGGAGCATGAAAATCCCTTTTTAGCCCCTAACTTCTAAAATATTGCAATTATCGAAAACCTTTAAATACAAAAGTTGTTTGTCTCAACGAGGCACTGATTTAATTTATTTAATTTAATTTAATTTAATTTATTTTTCTCTCTTCAATATTAAGGAAGTTATAGCGAAATGAAAATTTTAACCCCCTACCACAACCCTCTTTAAGCTAGATGGCCCATTTACGAGCTCATTCGAGGTTTCTATATTTCTAACAACATATTCCAAATCGGTTAAAACTCAAACGAAATTACTGCAGTTATCTTCTTGCAGGATAACATGAGGAAAGAGTTATATGCATTTATATCAATAATATACATGCATATAAATTTTTGAACGGAGGGTGATTTTGAGTTCTAGGGACCATGAACGGTAGAAATCTGCAAAATTTTTCCTAAAATCGTATCAGGATATTCACTAAAATATGTAGTTTTCCTAAAGGAATCTACTTTAAAAAATGCTTAGTCCTCCCTGACGCAGTCTAGTCAAATATGGCTCTTGTGTCAAAAAAAAAAAAAAAAAAAAACTGAATAAACCAAGTTGCACCTTCGATGTATTAATCTATTTTCCCCTTCTTGCCATCTTTAAAATGTATATTCTCAAAATTCGAATAAAAGTATAATCTATTTTTTCTCTAATAAGTGATGTCTTAGTAGACAAAAGGTTTTATTTCAAAAATTTAAGTTCTATCAAAATTATTATTTTCTTATCTTAAAAATTTAGATTAATCTATTAATTACCAAACTTTTTCCTTGTAAAAATAAAGAGAAGGTTAGCTTTAAAGCATATTATTTAACGTAGCTACTATTCTGAATGTAGTTTTCATAAAACGTTTCTTTGAATAAGTACTGATACTTAGGAATAACCTAGAATTTTCAATCAGAATTAACGATTGTTACTTATATAAAAAAAATTTCAGGTATGAAATCTTAAGATCTCCTGATGGCAGTTGGGGTGATCTTAATGGCACAGAATGGACTGGAATGATTAGAATGCTTGTGATGAACGTAAGATAAACCATAGTCAAACTAATTTTTTTTACTCTTATATAATTATGAGAATTACGATAAATATTATTTTATTTTCCAGGAGGCAGATGTCGCGATGTCTGGCATGACTGTCACGTATAACAGATACAACGTTGTACGTTTTAGTACACCGTATGCATACGATCGAATAACTTTTGTTGCTAAAAGACCGTCTCGTAAAGCAAAAACATGGGCAATATTTTGGCCGTATACTCTGCAGGTAAAGAGTGTTTTCTTTTTCAGCGAAAAAATAATTATTTAATAGCATTAATCAAATCGATATTTATTGAGATATTTAAAAGAAATGTAAGGTGATTTTTACTTTCTTGTATACGAAGTGTAGAGAAAGTATAGTGATTGTCAAAAAATTTGATTTTGATGAATCTCCACGTTTGAGACCTCCATGACTCCGAAAACCACACTTTTGGGAAATGTCTATCCGTCTATCTTCCGTACTAGCAGAGATAATTAAAAAACGCTTTGAGCTAGACGTATGAAATTTGGTATACGGATTTAAAACCTAATTTGAAGATTTCTGTTAAATTTTGAGTAAAATTAGTTTAGAGAAAGGTCGAATATAAGTTAGCACAATAACTACAAAACGAAGAGAGCTAGGTCGATAAAATTCGGTACACAAATTTAATATCCTCAGTACTGACTCCTACCAATTTTTGAAGGAAATCTAATTGGTCTGTACTTTCAAAAACTGGTAAATGCGATAACTCGAAAACGCAATGACTTTGTAGGGGACGGTTATGAGCGAGTATAGAACCTAGGACCTTGTGGTTTGCAGCCGAGTACCAAGACAACAATTAAAAAGCAATTGCTCGTGTAGCATAGCTGTTAAGTGGCTTATAAGCTTTTACCGCAACTTAAATATATCAAATTTGGTAAGTAATTTTGTATCATATTTTTGGTTCAATCGGTAGAGAAAAACGTGTCTAAAACACAAATTCAGTGTTTAGATACTATTAACGCATGCCAGAGATAAATCGCCAAATAATTGGCCAAGGATTACACAATAAATTGAGTAAAAATGCTAAATTAAAGCCAACTGTTAATATTTCGTAACTCTGATACGCCAGTGCCATGTAAAGAGTTCTATCGTGTATTATTAGAGAGTATACGTTTTGTATACATATACAAAAGTAGAGTATGAGAGTAAGTACGAGAGTATACGTATATATCAAATTTATTCGAGTGGGGAGACTTTGGAAAGACCACTCCCGCTGGTTTCAAAGTTTCAGTTTGTTGTAATAAAGCCTATGCAACTTTTTGGCGTTGTTTCTTCTTGGTTTTTCTTCTGACAAAATTATTTTCTTAAGCATTGGAAATTTAGTGGTAAACATAACTATAAGAAATTGATCGATATTAATCGATTAGCTCTATAATCAGATTTTTTGTTTGTTTTTACTAAAGGCAACATTATCTAAATTATCTCCTGACATTCAAATGTTTTTAGAAATCGAACCAAAGAAGAATTTTTAATATGTACAGTATTCAATCATTTATTGGAATAGTTTCTTTTTGTGACAAAACAAATGAATTATTACATGCACATTGAAATAGACTGTTTATTAAAATTGCTTATTTATAAAAATTATTATTTTTTAAGTATTTAATAATTTAATTATAATATTAATTTATATTACTATTAATTTATAATCTAGAACTACTGTTTATTCATTAATTAAAATTGCTATAAAAACTTTTATTACTAATTTCAGTTTTAAAAAATTCTCTTTTCCTTAGTTTACTCATTTTTAGATCCATTTTTCTTAATTCAAATTTTCTAATAATTTAATCGTATGATCCCATCAACTTCGAATGGACCAAGTTCCTCTAGTAAATAAAATAAAAAATATCATATAAAAATCAACTTTGAACTCCTTAGTGCCAATCACGGCCCTCTTTCCATTGAAGTTAACATTATTAAGTCATAAATTATAATTGATGACAAAATTTGGCTGCATAAAGAAAGTACAAACGGCTGCATCGTTGAAAAAAAATGTATTTCTAAGCCTCTTAGAGCTATACAATTAATTATATAAATTGTGATGTTAAACAATTCTCGTTTTAAATATGGAATTTCAATATACATAGAAAATTACACAATTATAGCTATTTTAAACTAAACTCTTTTCAAATATATCCGTTACTTTTAAATGTATAAGAAACATGCTTGAGTTTATATTATACCAGAGAATAGTTTGGAATTTTACTTGGAGGGACAGGAGATGAATTTGTACCCGGACCCTTGGTTATCATATTCATTATTATTGGAAAAATAATGAATGCATGTCGTACCTTTCCATTATCAGTCAAAATCGTCAATGAGGAATACATATTTGAAAGGAAGATCAAGCCTATGTAGTCTGGCCCCGAAGGAAGGTTTTAATAATTAGTAGAGAGAGTGTATTAAAAGCTTATTTAGTAGCTGCATCTTATAATAGAATTCTGTTTTCCTTATTAAATTTGTTGACTATCCATGCAATAAGAAATTACATAAATATTGTTTTTTTTTCAGTATTTTTATATCTACTATTACTAAAAGAATGCGTAAATAATTATATGATGATGCTCTATGAAACAGAGTGACAATTATTGAATCGAATTACATAAAATATAATCATTTTCCATTTAGACCATTTTAACAGATCTGTGTCTTACTAAAGGTTTACAAATTAGCTGTGTGGCCCTGATTTGAATGGATATCCTGTTCATATTAAACAAAACTTGCCTTAAAATAAAACTGATTTATTGGATTAATAATATAGAGAGTGTAAAAGATCATAAAATAATTTTTCTTGAATTTATTTTTTAGAAAAAATAATATTTCGTATTTGTTTCATTTCCTACAGACACGTGCCGAAAATTATATTTTTGCAGATTTCATTTCCAAAAAAATCTAATTTATTTTTAGTTGGAGCTTTAATCAATGTGATGGCAACACTTAGAAAAAAGCTATTTTTTTTTCCATGAATGTGAAACGTGCTCGTGCAGCTTAAACTTTATTTTTATTTTGTAGGAAAAAATATGTTGAAAAATATTGTTAAAATATTTATTTAAAAATTCATTAAAAATAGAAATTTAATTTTAAGTTTAAAACATTGGTATCATTTAAAAGATAATTTCTGATCTTTAACGTCATGTAAAAATCTTTTTTGTGCGATAGAATTTTCGGAAGTTAGAGCAGAAAAATGCCAAAATTCCGCTTAATTTTTAAATAAATAAAATTCTAATTAAAAATTCAAAAAAATAATCCCCAAGTGCACATTTCCGGCCTCCAAGGTATACACGTGCCAAATTTGGTAGCTGTAGGTTGAATGGTCTGGCCTGTAGAGCGCCAACATACACACACACACACACACATTGAGCTTTATTAGAAGTATAGATAACCGCTAAATATATTTTACAGAAAGTGAGCTAATTATATCAAATATTTACAATGTCCTGATTCTTCCATTCGTCAAGATCGGATTATTCCCGATAATCCAATTAAACATTAAATAGTTTGGATGATATCAAATATTAAATACAAAGCTTTTATCAGCTCAAGAACTCGAGTATATGTTTAAAGTCAAATTCCCACTCATTTGCATATTGAAGTAAAATTTACATAATTTGGATAATTTGCCTTTTGTACTAATAACAATATTTATTCATTAATCCATTGAAATCTAGTTATCCCAAATAAATGCAATAGTTATAATGCTTAGTTTTTAATGCATAGTGTGAGATAATAAACACAAATTTAAAACTATCAAACATTAATTAAAAACTTATTAAAATGTTACAAAATTTTGATGCAAGACTAGTCTTATTTTTGTTCTTGTTCTTATTGAAAATATTTTATACATAATAATAATCCTTTATTATTTTAGATAGTAAAATATATTTTCTGTACAGGTTTGGTTATTAATTGGAATATGTATTCTGATTATATCGATTCTAATGACTTTCCTACGGAACGCATTGAGATCACCAAAAAGGGGAAGGGTTCAATTTCGAGACACAGCGTTGTATATTTTCCAAGCAGTTCTAAGTCAAGGTAAAAATGTACTTTATGCTTGATAGTTTTTGGATAAAATGTTTGATTTTATCTTAGTAATTTATTTGGCGATTTTTCTTTAACAATAGGATATGACAAACACTCACAAATAAACTTTTTACAAGTGGACTGTAAATTTTATCTACGATGCGTATCTGAAAACATGACGAGTTCGTGGAACCCAGACGTGCAACGTACTGTCACCAAGAGATTTGAATAACAATGGCACTCAATCAAGGAGAAAAAACCCTGCAACTGTAACTTTGAAAACTCTAACCAGTCAAAAGAGTAAAGCTTTGAACTGGAACGAAAATTTTCGCTAAAAACGAAATTATGAAAGCTTTAAATTGAAGGAGTAATTTTTTTAAGTGATGGATTTACTCTCTTACAACAAAATTCTTACAAGCTTATGCATACTCTTCTATGAAAAACACAAAAGGTATCAGAGATATAAGGATAAAACAAAATAAAAATTTTAGTATTTCAGTAACGTATTAATAAATAGGTCTTGAGTTCTTTATTATTCCTATATCACGTATATTTCTCCTATGATTATGTATTAATCTTGCGTATCAACAAGATTAGCAATCTCATTTTTTTAAGGTCAAAGAATTAGTAAATACCCAGTAATTTTCATCATCAGATGAACAAAAAATATATTCCAATATTTCTTACTCTTTTTATTTTCTCGTATACATAGTATCGAGAAAGTATAGAAATCGTCAAAAAATTCGAACACTGAGATTTCAACGAATTGCCACGTTTTAGACCTCCATGAGTTCGAAAAACACATTTTTGGAAAATTTCCGTCTGTCTGTCTTTCTATGACAAACATAATTCAAAAATGCTAGGATTACACAACCGATTCAATAAAAAGGCTAAATTCACGCCAAAGATCAGTATTTCATATCTATTGTTCGCCAATGCCATGCAAAGCATTCTCGGTCTAACTCAAGACCCTAAATTTTAATGAGAGGGATAGCACCATTATTAGAGAATGAAGGTTCAACAACGTGTTTGTTTTATTTTGATTCAGCAAGTGATCGGCAATGACGGCTGTGGCGAAATGGTGAAGCAAAATTAAGAGGCGCTCACGACATAGTATAATTCGTTTGCCCTTCATCGTTGTTTGAAAAAGTAAATCATGGCAGCGAGAAAAAAAAACCATTATTTTATCATCCCTTCAGCTTGAATAAATTTGAAGTCAATGCCCCCCCTTTTTTTTTTACATCTTCTGATTTTTGTAAATTTTAATGGAAATGATATATTTTATTTCGTTAATAAAGGATTTTCATTCCTTGTCTTGTATATTCTAGGTTAATACATATGAAAATAATCATCATTTGTAAATTAATTAAAAGCTATCAGTGTAATAAAGACAAAAGTTTTCTCAATTTTTATTCTCTGAACTTAATTGCTTTGACTTCTTCTTAATTCATTTTACTTCAAAAAATGTAGAAATGAGCCAAATATTTAGTCATCATGAGAAAACTTGGGATCTATAACTTGTCTTGCAAGTCCGTGTGCTACACATTTCCAAAGGAGAGTAAAAATGCTCAAATGTCAAGACTTCCAAGGTATCACATGATAAATTAGAAGTAAAGGAAAGCAGGACTACTTGTAACAAATTTTATATTAAATGTTTATATTTTTAATGCATTTGCGATTCCTTGATCAAACCATTTTTATAGCTTTTCATTTATAATATGCATCAAAAAATATACAACCATTTTGTCAGTTTTATCACCCAAAATATTTTTTCAAAACTTGTCGATTGTTACAATTTGTCCCATATCCGGAGCAATGAAAACAACAACATTTAAAATTCTTAATAATTCAAATACATTAGTTTTTATCACTTGGTATAGTAATAATAAATTATATCAAATAGTTAACAGTACTAAATTAAAATTATTTAACCATTAAAAAAAAGTCCTTCTACATCAGAATTGTAGTTAATCGCATACAATTTGCAAATTAAATATTGAACCCATTCTCCTTCATAAGATTTGAAGAGGCAGCAATAGATTGTTTATAATGTCTTCGTTTTAAAACTTGATTTTGCCGAAAAATGTTGTGAAAGGTGATTTGGTATTAAATCTGTTGCAGATGAAAATCTTTCCTCTGATGTGAATCGAAAGAGGCAGAGGGAATACCACCTTAGGTGCCATTCTCTTCATCTGGCCATTGTTTAACATTTAACATTGTTAACTAACCTTGACTTTGCTTCATAAGGGGATGCTAATATATGTATGTCGTCAGAATAACTGTCTGTATCTACTCAAGCTAGAGCAAAACTATTCTTCTTTTTCAGAATCTATTAGTTCAAAGTCCTCTTCTTTACCCTTATTTCCTCAATTGACTTTTTTCTCCTTAAATGTTTCCATTATCCTTTCTATTTTCATTTTTTATCAATTATGTTATCATATTCTTTTTTTGCATAGCTTCTTTATCAGGTGAAATAGTAAAGAATTTATTATTATTTATTTATATATTTATTATTAAGTGAACCTATTTTAGAATCTTTCAGGGGCAATTCCTTAGAGAGCGATCCTATTTTTATAGATGCTTGCTAATATTTAAAGTCGAAATTTAACTACATGAGTCAAATACAAATCAAGATAAATCTCGCAAGTTTTAATATGCTACAACTTGCCCCGATATTTTATTACAACTTGATTCGGATATTTTTTATAGTTGTAAAAAAAATAATGCGATTAGTAAAAAAAATTAAAAACATCTTTTTAAAATTTATACATATCAAAGTAAATACGTAAAAAAAATTAACTAACTTATCTTGAATAAAATTTTGAGATTTTTTTTTTTTTCATTTACTAATTAAAACTTCATCTGACCAACAGCACGTGTTGACATCTCCTCGTTACCCTTTTCAAGTGGATCATAAAAATCGTGTTTAGGGAAAATTCCGATTTAAAATTTTTAAAGCCTCTATGTAACGTTCATGTTACTATTTATTCATATTATAATTAACTCCTCTTGGTTCCTCTACGCTTCCAATTTCTTCAATCAATTATCGAAAAGAGAGGTATAAAATAATATGCTCATTTCATTATAACCAATGCTACGCTATTGTTGATTTTTCCCATATCGAATCTTTTACGTAATGCCCGTTTGTTCCTTTCTACTATCTAAATCTTCTTCATTCATGCGTTCCTATCTACTTCAATTCACATTATTTCGCATCAAAAACAAAGAACAATAAGAGGAGAAAATAATTCCATTTTCTTCTCATACTCACTTGCATCGCTCATAATTGCCTTTTATTTTATTTCAGGCTATTATAATGCCTCTGAGACACGATGCAGAATATTGATGTCCTTCTGGTGGGGATTCTGCATCACTGTTGTCGCCGGATACAATGGCAGCCTGATGTCATTTATGGCGCATCCTGGATACAATCCTTCTTTAGACACGGTGAAGCAATTAGTGCATGCCATTCGAAATAGAAATTTTGCTGTTGGTACAATAAAAAATTCAGCAGATTATACACTCTTTAAAGTAAGGGGAACATACTGATCTGAAAGTTTTTATATTTATTACAAAAATAACTTTATATAAGAAATAAAGCTGTTATATTTATATAGGTAATAGACTATTACATTTATATAGAAAATAGAGGTGTTATATTTATATAGAAATTAGAGCCGATATATTTATATAGGAAATAAAACTGTTATACTTGTATATTAAATAAAACTGTTATACTTGTATATTAAATAAA
>JAPMOR010111708.1:242045-419367 GCA_026543865.1 Argiope aurantia
TATACTTGTATATTAAATAAAACTGTTATACTTGTATATTAAATAAAGCTGTTATATTTATATACGTAATAAAGCTGTTATATTTATTACACATATAAATATAGCAACAGGAAAATCATCCTCAAAGTGCTGAATTACAGTAACTGCTGCTTAACGTGATCCCTTCGAGACTTTTGAATTTTGATAACATTGATTCATAAGAATAACTGAATTGTGTAATATAAACTATATTATCATATCAAGAGAAAGAAACATTTACTTTAGATCTATCTCTAATTAATATCAAAATATTATTAAAAATTTATTAATGGTTGCTTATCGACAAATATTTCTTAATCCTTAGATGCCTGATTTTCCAAATTAAACTTTAAAAAATATCAGCGTGTTCATTTTATTAACCAGATAAAGAAGAAAAAGTACTAAAGAATCACAATACATATGTTAGTATATTTTAGCTTCGAGTATCAAAATTTATACTCACTCAATACTCAAATAATATAGTCCAAACAAAAGAATGTTAAACTCATTTCATGTGAAAAAAAAAACTCCTTCTTGTGTCCTTACTAATAGGGCAAACAATTCTAAGATAGCCAATCTTTAATTCTGGTTGAAAATGAAGGATTGATGAATTATCTACTTTAAAACTGATAATATTAAACGATGCAATAATCACACTAAACGAATATTTTTGAGTAAATTTGAATACGTCGCTTCAGGACCAGAGATTTTTAATAATATAAAATGCATGATAAGGTAACCGTAATTATATTAAGCGGCGACCACTAATATCATCAATCGTTTTCTTACCAATTAGTGCAAAAAGTATTTAATGAAAGATAGATCACATCAGATTGATCTCTTTATTAATTTAGCATGTTATTTTAGAATAGGCCTTATAATTGTATACCATATTTAGTGCTAATTTATTAATCATGCATTAGTTATTATTAAAAACTATTAAATATCAAAGTATTAAAATATTAAATATTAATTATCAAAGCATTAGAATATTACATATAAAAATCAAAGTATCAAACTATTAAATACTAAACAACAAATAAATTTTTACTGTTGTTTTACGTTTTTTTTTTTTTTTTTTTTTTTTTTTTTTGCTTAAAATTTGTCGTTTTTTTGTTTTTCTTACAGTAATCATTTTTGACTCGGTTTTTCTTAAATCGAATTTTTGGATAAAAAGATTTTTAATTATATTTTTTTTTCATTGCTTTTCAACTAATGAAGTTCCACATTACTGCATTTATCGGGGAAGGGGGAGGCTGACATTATAATTATTATTACCAATTACAAACAATTTTTTTACATTATAATTATTATTACCAATTTACAAACAATTTTGAACTTCGTAACATAAGTTTCTTTAATATTCTAATAAGAGGGCATATGTTTCGGAAATAGAATAGTATTTTATTTTAATTTAAGAAAACTTTCAAGATTATTTCAGCCATCGAACTACAGACGATTTTTTTCAATGAAATTGTTAGTTACAACAGCTTCCAGTATCGGCCATTGTATATTTGAAGACATTCTTGTGATCGAATAAGTTGAGAAATGAAAGTTAGTTATTTGGTCTTTAAAATTTTTAATTTAATTATCTAGAACGATTTTTTTAATACATCTATGTCACTTTCTTCAAATAATGCTAAATATAGCTATGAATATCAATACTTGCTCATTATAGTAAAATATCACAACTCATTTCTTACTTTAATAAATTACATTGCATATTTGAAGAGGCATTTGATTAAAATAATGCTTTGCATTGTAGGACTCGATTCAAAAAGACCTCCGCGTTATTTTTAAATCTATGAATTCCGACCCACAGAACTTGGTACATCACGATGTTGATGGACTATGGGAGTGTCTAAAGAGAGATTACGCTTATATCGGGGGTGAATTAACAGTAAGAGCTGATATCTGGGATCCTAGCCTCTTCTTGTTCGCTAAGAACTCTTTTCTTCAATACGGATATGCAATTGCATTCGCTCCCAATTTTGACCACATTAGCCTTTTCGACTACAAGTAAGCAAAACTATTTCATTCACTTATATATATAAACATAATTTTCGTAATTTTGCAGAAATTTTGAAATTAACTTCAATTCCTTTTACACGAAGTCTTAATTTATACATGGGTAGAGGCAATGATAAAAAGTACATCGCGATATAAGAATAAAGTGTCAAAACATTTTCCCTTCAATGATTTTATAAAAAAAAAAAAATCTGATAATGATTTCTTTGTCACACGGACTTAGGAAAAGGAATATTGGGTATCTTTGAAAGATACGTATTTTTGTTAGGGATTTATAATCTTTCGCTGGGAGCGTGAGAAAATGCAATAGTCATCAATTTTTTACAGCACAAGTTAGAAATAATTAAATAAAAAAGTGGGAATTGGATCAAGTAATAAAAGAACATTTTAGAATGTAGTTAATTGGGTTAATTTAAGATAAAAAGGTAAAAATTAGGATTTAAATTAGATTTCAAATTATATAATATAAAATTTAAAATGATATTTCATGAGAAAGGAGAACCAACATGTTAAATTTAAATCAATTTTTTCCCCTTACTTATTTAAGGAAATGCTTCATTTTTAGGATGTGCGTTACAAGTCGTTTGCTAAAAACATTACCAAGCATATATTTTAGCAGAATCGTGGCAAAAAGAAGAAACTTTTGGCATTTTAACTGCGATTTATTTCACCACAGGAGTCATAATTTGTACGAGAGTGAAGCGATGATCAAATTAACATGTTTTTTTATATCGCGATATAAGAGCAAAATGGCAGAAAATTTCCCCTTCCGTGATTTTACAATAAGATTCTGATAGGGATTTCTTTGCCACGTGTAAATTTAGGAAAGAAAATCTTGAGTATTTTTGAAAGAATGTTTTAAGCATTAGAGATTTTATCCCTTCGTTCGGAGAGTGAGAAAATGCAAAAGTCGTTAGTTTCTAGAACCCGGTTAAAAATAATTAAATAAAATATGAGGACTGTATCAAGAAATAAAAGAGCATTTTAGAATGAAGCTACAATGAGTTAAATTAAGTTAAATTAGAAAATTGATTAGAATTTTAATTGGATCAAGAAATATTATTACATATATATAAATTTCTATGCAGCCTCTATATTTTCTATTTAAGTTATTTTATTAACACAAGAGGTGCTGAAAATGCATCTTGAATTTTAAGTGTCCATAAAAAAGGGTACTTTTATAAGTTATTTAAATCCGATAAACAACAAGTAAAATTTGTCATTTCACAAAAGCAATGAAAGTAGATGCTTATGTTGTAATAGCTTTATTTGCGCATTTTTATGATTCATTTTATTACTTGTTCAACAACTTTCCTTTATTTTGTCACAATTCAGAATTAGACAGCTACAAGAAGGTGGAATAATTAAAAAGTGGATGGAAGATATCATCGAACAACAACAGTTCCGCGGAATTTTAAAGGCCAGTTCGAGGATTGAGGAGGAAGATGAAGAAAGAATGCATGTACTTGATGTTGATGATGTCCAAGGCGCTTTCGCTATTTTAAGTATTGGTTTGATCATAGCAAGTATGGTTTGCATCACAGAATATCAAATACACATGTAAGTATTCTATTCCGTATTTCTGTCGTATCTTTTCAGAGCTTTATAAAAATGGTGATGATGATCATATTAAACTGTTTGTTATAATTAATTGCAACATCCTAATTTGTAAGGTGTATGTGATGAACTTCATAATTTTGCAACATTGTCAGATGACGAGGATAGCATCTTTAAACTAAGAAGATAATGTTCCTTTGAACATTTGTTGTAATCGCAAGTACGCCCGTTCTCAATAATTGTTAGAAGTCCCACCGGTGTGAAGAGGGACTGCCAGCTTAGGCGTCGTCCTCGTCATCAAACCGCGGTTCAGGTTCAGAGATCCGCCAAACAATACTTGTATTGCCTGAGGAGAGGACTTTAATATTTTAGTTTAAATATTAATTTTCAGTACCATCAAGAGTTTACAACAAATAAATTTGAAAACAGGCATCAATATTCATAATAAATAAAATCAATTTTATATAATCGTTCGCCGCCGTTTGTAATGTTGTGCAGAGTTAAAAGTAACCCCGCCAATTTGGAAACTGTTATCAGAAATTATAATTTCTGTTTTGGTATCTAGCAACCGAGGGGTTTACATATATAAATATATTCATTAATTTAAATTGACTGACGTATCTTTATGCAAATAATCTTAAGCATGAATAAATAAAAAAAAAATTATTTATGCAGCTACATTATATTTTCTCTTCATAGGGAAACTGAAAGTCATCAGTAATATTTTCTTTCAGTACTTTTTTTTAAAATTTGTATTCTGAATTGCATTTTATTTTTCCTGTTAGAGGTTCGCTATTTATTTTAATTCGGTTTTAGTGATTAGTTTTGATTTGAATTTTGTGTTCATTATGAAAGATCCCATTGCAAGGAAACAAAACTTCAACTGTTATTAAACTGGGTGATCGATCAAGTCTTTTCAATCCTCTTAAATTCATAATGGCATCTCGTTCAGAAAAGAAGTAAGGTGCACCATATTAAAATGACTATACTAAATTTATTGAGTCAGATTACAGCGCCCTTAGAGACAAAGGGAAGAAATTACTTTAAAAAAAATACAGGCCAAAAAGACTCGTTTATAAAAATGTATGCAGGTAAAACTTTCACGAAGTTATCCATAAAATTGGCAGAGATATTAGCGATTAAAATTTTGAACTTTTCATGATTTGAAAAAAAAAAAAAAAAAGGTTCATCCTAAAATTGAAAAATGTAATTTCCACTATGATCATGCAGTTTTTCCAGTTAAACAATGGCGAAGTAAAATTTAAGCAACAAAGAAATTTAAATATATATAATATAATGTACTGGGAGGGATCTGAGAATGCATTTTTCAAGTGCCTGCATACAAATCTTTACAATCAATATTATATTTGAATATAATTTAATAAAATTAATGTGTTTCATTTAGCCTCATTCATTGGCCAAATTCTTTTAACTTAATATCCTTCTTCATATGTACATATTGGTTTTTCTAAGACATTTTTTTTTTCTAGAACCCATTTGCAAACCTTAGAAAATAAAATCATTCCTCACAAATAAATACTTGTAATTCATTAGTGTTGTAATAATGCATATAAAAGGAAAAAATTTTTTAAGTTAAACTAATTTTGAATTTTTCTTTATATCTATTATTAGTTGGGGAAGAAAAAATTCAAAATTGAAACTTTCTTAGCAAATCTAAGACATTTGGATACTTTAGAATAGGATTTAAAAAAATTATTATTGTCTCCGGGTGATGTAGCAAAAAAAAAATATAATTTGGACAATAATAATTTCCTTCCATCCAACGTTGCTGATGGAAAAATATGCACAAAATTTGGGGAAGATTTCAGTATCTACTATTTTTCCTTCACTTTCAATTAGCTTATCACCATATGTAACTTTTTTAGAGACATTTTGCAACATATGTTAAAATTGGTTTTCATACTTAACAGCAATTCTTTCCTTTAACATATGAGAATTGCTAGAATAGATTATGGATCAATATAGTATTCATTAAGTTTTGTCTTTTTGAAGAGCATGAGTTTTAAATTCCATATAATCTCTTTAACTTTTTCAACATTCATACTATAAAAATTTTATATATTAAATATTTAATGTAATGATGCCTTTAAATTTTTTGCTTTAGATATACTTACAGGAGAAAAAGGAAGAACTTGAAAAGATACTGAAGAACACCTTTAATTTGAAAATTTGCATTTATGGTGCTTTAAAAATGTAAATTATGCTAAAAATTCTCTTATCAAATAAACACTACTATTTCATCATTTGTATTAAATGAATGAAAAAAGTCCAACTTTTAGAATGTACATACCAAAGATAATATTTTAAGTTAGTAAAAAGACAAACAATGAATTAGTTTAATTTTATTCAATATCGAATTAGGTACAAAACATATAGCACTTCAACTATATACAGTCTCACAATTTCTAATAAATAAAGTTTAAAAACAATTTAACATGAAATAGAAAGCATTCTTATTTTAAGTCTAAAATTCTTTACACTGCTTGATCTTCTTTCCATTATTCTCGAAGCTCAGCAAATTGTTTTTAAAAAATCAAATAAACATGCAAAATTTACTATTTTTTTTTCTAATAAAAATATTTTACTGAGCATATGAGCAAACAAATTATATTCAACTCTTTGTACTATAATCGTATTTTAAAACATTGTTTTTTATGCAATATAGTAACTGACAATTAATTTAAATTTTGTATATGATTCATATATAAGAAACTGCTTCTAATACTAATTTAAATAAAAATGATGTACTTAATTTTATCTCTCATAAATTTGGGAGTAATTCTCAATAAGCTTTTGTATTATGACCAACCAACTAATAACTGAATTTAAATTTGTAAAAATAGTTATTCTATGAAATAATATATAGCAACTTTCTATCTTGAAAGTATAAGCCAACCAATAAGTGACTTATTAAAATTTTACCATGAAAGACAGAAGAATATAATTTTTTTCAAAAAAAGCATATTTCTTCTCTGTTTGATTTTAGTTAACTCTGATCACAGTTAATAAGCTTTCAATTGGATTCAAATTGATTTAATGAAGTTATAAACAAACTCTGTATTATAATGTATGGTTTAGATCTGGTAATTTGAAATTGTACAATTGCTTCAGACAATATGGAAGAGTTCCCTTTCCTCTCTGATAGCTATTTGGTAAAAAATTATACAGAATTGCAAGATGTTTGGCAAACATTTATCTAATCAGAACATTTCGCATTTATTCTTTACAGTAATTAGTGAGATTTAAAAAGAATAGGATATCCAATACTAAAATTTAGAACAACACTTATCCATCAAATCTTTTCATGAAAGGCAGACTGTTTCTCTTAAAAAACATAAAATGTAAATGAAGCCATATTGCCAGAATTTGGTCTATCAGCAATTAAATAAATCTTCCATTTCATGTACAACAACCAACTTATCAGAATGATATTTCTGAAATGCAATGGTCATAACACAATGGCTTACTATAATAACTGTTTTCTAGCTTTTCAGATTAAATAGAAAAATGGAAAGCAGAAAATGTTTACACAAAAAGCATTTTTGGAATTATTACTCAAACTTTTATATAAAGTGCTATATTGCATAAGCATCAAAGAGCTGAGAAAAGAACATTTTCACTCCTTTAACTACGGAATTGCATATTTTAAAAGAATCATTATCATAGCCATTATCAGAATTATGATAGAATAAATACCATTCCAAAACATATTTTTAAGAACTGATTTTATAAAAAACTGTTTACCTTAAAGAATTTTTCTTAAAAGACAAAATGTAAATGAAACACTAAAAATAACTTAAAACAGTTTCCCAAATCTGAATAAAAACACTTTGTTTAGAAGTTATGAAGGATTTCAGCTTTCAAATACATATAAACAGCACCACAATACTTTAACAAGTAAAATAAAATATGGCATGAACTACATGGGAGGAAATATTGTTTGACATACTAAAAATCGAAATAAGAACATCAGTCTGCACTGACTGTTTATCAAGTACATATTAACAATATATATTATAGCTAACTTCACATATATCAAGGCATGAACAGGTCAAATAATTATAAAATTGTAATAAAAACTAAAAGATCTGCCTTCAGAATAAGAGGCTCAATTACACCTAATAAAATAATTACAACATTTGGTCACCATAATGATATTAAACATTTTTTTTTATCAAAACTGTAAATCTTGATTACTCACCACAGAATAATAAATTATACAATAGAAAATTCATATTCCAATAAATAATTTAGTAGAAAAAGTAATCTGAATAAGTTATGCTAAAAGATCAGTAATATATTATAAAGAAAAATTCATTTACAATGATGTTCAAATTTTATTTCATTAAAAAGAAAACTATTAATGAACATGCATAAAAAGAAATCAGAAAATTGTTAATATATTAACAAACAAAACTTGAATATATGTCTTACGTTCTGATATATTCTAACTACAATAGAGCATTTAAAATGTTTCATATAACAGTCATTAGTAGATAAATTCCTTTCAGTATTAGAAAAATTTAATTGCATATATTCTTATATCTCTGTGAATTTTCAATCAAAATATTTTAAATTTTTAACTGTTGTATAACAGCTAGTGATTGAAAAAAGATTTAAAATATTCTCTTCAATAAATATCATTAATATTTTACAAACAAAAAATTAGAATCCATCTTTTATCAAACATCGGAAAACATGAAAAAGTATAAAAACAAAAGAAAGATTTATTTTATCCTACCTAAGAACAGTACTAATTTTTAATTATTTTTATTTCTAGCACTCTATTACAACAAATGTATATTTTGGCAATTTCAAATACATATATACAAAATGAAAAAAAAAATAGCTGATGCTTATAATACAAGAAAAAATTGGACTTCTTTAAAAATGGAGATCATGTTAAAAGTTTTTTCTAGAACAGTATAATAGACACCTGTTCAGAGAAACAATTCTCTTCCAAGTAAAAATGCAGATGTCTGTAGAGATGATATCCTACTTACTGGCAGGTATTATGCTTGATAAAGTTTCAAAGACTAGTATTGGAATTGTGTAAAAAGATAAAAGCAATATCAGAATTTTGCCAGAAAGTAAAAAGGCAATTTTTCAGCATATGAATTTTATCACAGATAGTCTCTCTCTTATTCAAGGATTTCTCTCACATAAGAATAGGGAAAGTAACCAACCTGTGAAGTAGAATGTAGAAACATTACAATTATTGGTTAATTAAGTGTATAGAATATCAAGAAGTAATAATAAAAATTTTTATTAATGTTTTAGAACAAAAGCTAATGTTTCAAATAAAATAATTTAAATAAGTAAATTAAATAATTTTAATAAGCATTAATGTTGATGTAAAATATATTTTATACCAATCAACCCCTTTATAGCATTCAAAAGAAAATGGCATAAAATTTAATAATAAGTAGCCAAGAACCTATTACAAACACTGTTACTTCTATTAGGCTAATACATATTAACATAATAAAACTATACAGCAGATCTAAATGTTGAAATAAACATTTCTTTAAACTAAATTTGATAAACATAAATTTATCATATAACATAGCAAAAAAAATATTTTTATAAAATATTACTGGTGAAAATGAAAATTATGGCAAATTATTTAAAGGAATCAAAAGAAATTATATGAAGAGCATCCAATTTTCATTAAAATAAAATGTTATTGTTAACAGCAATACAGTTTTAAAAATTATAGAAGTATATATTTTTATGTAAATAAAAAAATAAACAAAAACTGAAGACTAGTTATTGTAATAAGATCTAAGAATAATGAACAATGAATATAATAAGTAAATGACAGTCAAAACTAATTAAAATAATCTAAATAACTGTATAAAAACTAACTAAATGAAACTACAGAAATTTAATCTTATCATTTTTTTAATACTCAATACAAAGCAGTTTTGCAAATAAAACCTAATTCTGGAGTATTTATTGAAATATTCAATAGTGTGTTAGCAGGCATTTGTGAAATTAAAATATCCTTTAAAAAGATAACATTTATATGATATAATTTCATGAATTAAAGTTAAGTAAGAAACAATTCATACATTCTCTCCTATCTGGCCTTTCCACCAACCCTTTTGGTTCCCAGCTTTGCTGAGAATGGTAATACGATCTCCTTTACGAAGAGTTAACATATTTGGTGAAGTGCCTTGGAAATCGTATAAAGCTTCAGCATATCCCAAAATACCTATGAAATAAAATAAATGGATATATCATATTCAAATAAACTAAAGAAAAAACAAATAAAATTTATTACATACTTTCATTAGTCAATCCAGCAAGGGCTTTTTTATAAGGAATCATGAGAGTGACATGCAAACCATTGAAACTTTCTGATAAACTGTTCTCTCTATACCAATTAACTAATTCCTGGAATAAATAAAAATATAGATTTGAACAGATTAATTTTTTTCATTTAAAATATTGTACACCTTCTTCCTATGTAACATATAAATCTACAACATTTTAAAAAAGTATTGAAAGTGTATACTTAGTTTAATTTATACAAGTAACAAAAATCAATTGTTTATTTTCAAAACAAAAAGCTGTGTCAAAACCAAATAATATACTTGAAAATAAAAAAAATTAAAAATGTAATAACAATAAGGTTTGCTTAAAATGGTGGATGAAAATTATGAAGGATGTACTTAATTTCATTCATGCACTGCATAGAATAATAGAAACTATAGAATTATAAACTTTATCATACAATCTTTTATTACACACTTTTTAACACAAACTTTAACGATCACTTAAACTATTAACTCTTAAAGGTCGAAATTCCCTTCTCACATAACAACAATGCTTTGTTAATAATGTCCTGTACAAAGATTTAGCAACTAATAAGGATTAATTAAAACAAGAAGTAAAATAACTTAGCAGATTTCCAAACGATTCAAATAAAGGGTTTCAGATTACTTTAAACATTTCAAATTTTAGTTTTTAAATACAACCCCTAAAAAACAATTAAAACTAAGCACTGAATGCATGGAATAATGTTGCAATTTCACTAAGCTACAATTCAAACATAAAAATTAAATAGGTAAGGTTGGCAAATCTATAAATCTATAAGTTTAAATATAAATAACGTTGGTAAAGTTAAATTTTATCTACTTACAGTTAATTTATTAAAATACTCATCATAATTTTTTTTTTACATCAACTGCTTAAGAAAAATATTTAAATTCAGAATAATGCAAAGTCAATGTAAATTACACTCCTATTGAAATGAAAAAAACTCCATAAAAATAATAATTCAAAAAGACTAAATTTAGCCAAAGAAAATTTTTGCAAAAATGATAAAAGCTATTAAATCTACTTTTAAACACAAAGTGACAAATATATCCTTGAATCGTGCATTATAATTAAAATTTATACAGTAAAATGTTTAAATGGAGACTTACAACAATAGATTTGAAATATTTTGTTTCAGAGAGGTAGAAATGCTGTCCATTATCTGTAGTACATACACGCATATGCTTCACCTGATTTTGATAACTAGGAAATTTAAAAATGGAATTAGAGAAAAACATCAAATCACTTTTTTAAACCTATATTCATGAGAAATTTCAAATGATATACATATTACTTTTACCAAAATGTCTTAGTAGCAGCAATTAATTTAATAAAAAAAAAGGTAAAAATTAGTTCTATAAAGGTTTTTTAAAATTAGTTTAAATAAAAATAAATAAATAAAGGTCTAAAAGAATGGCAACATTATAAAAGAATAAGTTGTTTACAAAATTCTGAACTATATTATATGTTCTAATATAATACATAATTGTTCTAATACATAATTGTTCTAATACATAATTGTTGTTAGTTGTAATATTTTCTAATTGCAAAATAAATTCTAACATTTGCATTTCTGATATCACATATTTAATTAATATTAGAAATACATGCATATTAAGCTTTATGAATATTGATAACAAAAGTGAAAAATGGATTTTACTGAAAAAATTTGTATTTGCTCAAACTTTTATATTAGATTATTAATGTTTATGAAGGAAAAGAAAGAAACATATCATTATTCATTGGAGTTTGTTCATAACTTTACAGCTTAACACAATAAAATTATTCTAAAATAAAATGTTAATATTACCTGATTAAAAGCAATTTCAGTTTTTCTCTGAGTGTTAAGAAACCCAAATGGGGTACATCCATATTCATATCAATCAACATAATAAATGATTCACTTAATTCATAATTTAAATGAATGAATAATAAAATGCAAACTCATAAAAGATATTTAGAATGATGACAATTCCACAATTTTAACTTTAATAATTGTCATTATCTTTTTATGATTGAAATAGATCCAAATCATGATTCCATCAAGAACAAAATAAAAGAAAAAGAAACAGTATAAAAATATTATTATTTTATTATGATTATTAAAGGAAAAAAATGCTAACATTAATTATGCAGGGTATCAATATCTCAATATAGCTACAAATTATTCTAAAACTAAATGAATAAAAAAACACTCACTTAATACTGATAGCATAGGATCCATTTTGTTTTGGGCTAATCCTTAATAAAAAGGTACCACTAGGTAATTCTTCAAGTTTTTTAGTTGCAACATCCCGTTCCATAACACCCGCAAACCTAATGATTATAATACACAGTGTATGTATATATATATATTAATTATCAAATTATTTTTTTAAAACAGCTATTAAAACAAGTACATAAAACTTAATTACAGTGGAATCTCACTTAAAAAACATAATTTGTTCCAGAATTTTATTGGTAATACAAAACACTCATTAAATTACATGAGTTTTTCTGTAGGAATCAACATAAAATAGGACAATATATTGCATTCCTAAAACAATATACCAACAAATTTACTATTAAAATGCATTCCTTTCTTGCAAGAATGCTGTCTAAAGACATATGTCTTGGGCAAAAATGAGACAGCATTATCATTAAAAGAATTTATAACACACATAGTTATTGCTATATTAAAGTAATGCTTCTCAGCATACACTGCCATAATTTTCCATAATTTACAATGAAAGTTTGTTATTCTGCCAAGTTTATTATGTCCTCCTTTCTTGATCACATTTCTTCCATCTCTTTTTGCTATGATAAAAAGAATGTAGCTTCGTAAGTTCTTTAGAAGTTCTAGTTATGCTCTTCCACTTGCTCAATAATATCTTTGCTATCCACCACTAACCTCATAACCATGGCCAAAGACACAATCTCATAGATTGTGGCTCTATAAGCAATTGCTCAATTATCTAAAAATCGCATTGAACATCACTATATGAATACAGCTTCTTTCATGTAAATATATGGTTAGAAATACTCAACGCAGATGGTGCATTCACACTAGGCAATAATTATCTTTCATTGTCTAGGCAATAATTGTCAATTATTGTGTGCAATAATTGTCTTTCTTTTGTTGGTCTCATAATATCTTAATCTGTACAAATGAAACAGTGTTGTCAAGACAACTAACTGCTGTTATCTTATGGGGTCATGTGATCTTTCTGAGGTAAGAATTGTCTCCTCAATCCACATATCTGAACACTGCCGGGTATCCTAGATACAAATCAATCCAGCATGTGATATTACAAAGTCTCCTCATTGCTCATTCTGTGAAACATCATTTGTTAAGATAATTTGTTATTTACATTTTACTTTACTCATTATGATAGGTACTCTTTAATATAGATATGACTGTATTTAGCTATGGCATATCCATCTAAGAAAAATTGAAGCAAAAACTTAAATCTATTATTGCAATCATTAATGTTTAATACACTTTCAGTTACAATTATTTTATAGTTATGTGAAATGAATTTTAGAAATAATGTTATAATGTTTAAAATACAGTTAATGTAATAATCAAAAAAATATAAAACAATAATCTATACTTATAATAAAGCTCAATGTGTGTGTGTGTGTGTGTGTGTGTGTGTGTGTGTGTGTGTTGGCGCTCTACAGGCCAGACCATTCAACCTACAGCTACCAAATTTGGCACGTGTATACCTTGGAGGCCGGGAATGTGCACCTGGGGGTTATTTTTTCGAATTTTTAACTAGAATTTTATTTATTTAAAAATTAAGCGAAGTTTTGACGTATTTCTGCTATAACTTCCGAAAATATTACAGCACAAAAAAAGATTTTTACATGAAGTTAAAGATAAAAAATGTATCTTTTAAATGATACTACTGTTTTAATCTTAAAATTAAATTTCTATTTTTAATGAATTTTTAAATAAATATTTTAACTATGTTTTTCAATAATTTTTTTCGTCAAAAATAAAAATGAGGATAAAGCACGTTTCGCATTCATGAGAAAAAAAATAGCTTTTTTCAAAGTGTTGCCATCACATTGATTAAAGCTCTAACTGAAAATAAATTAAATCTTTTTGGAAATGAAATCTACAAAAATATAATTTTTGACACGTGTCTGTAGGAAATGAAACAAATATGAAATATTATTTTTTCTAAAAAATAAATTCAAGAAACATTATTTTATGATCTTTTACACTCTCTATACAGGGTGTTTATTTACCCATTTTGATGTTTAATGACTCATAAAATAATGAAGATATAAACAAACTTATGGCATTTATTGATGGAATAACTCATATATTTTCCTTTTCAGGTTTGAATATTTTTACTTTTGTAAATATCGTCTGCGCGTGTTTTTAATTTCAGATAATTTCATTTTCCAGTCTAAATATCTGTACTTTTCTAAATATCGTCTGCTTATTAATTGCATTTTTCTCTCTTTTGTTTTTGGCAACTATTGAAATGTTATGTTTACTTTTGATGTGTTTGTTCTAAGTAGTAATTTTGTATGTGATGTTTTATTCGAGCGGATATTAAGGAGAATGCATACACCACAAGAGAAAGCACAGATTTTATGATGGTCATAGAGTTAATTTCCAATCAACTAAATCACTGACTTTTAAGAGTTAATTTCAAATCACTTAAACTAACTGATTTATGAAGATTTGAATATCACTATTCAATAAAAAAAGGATAATTTTAGATTTTTCATCGATCGTTTCAAAGAAAATACGCCAATAAGCGCGCAAGTTTCTCAAGATTAATTGGCCTAAGATTATGAAAATGGTGAGTTTTTCTAAATTTTTAACATTTAAAACTTCATAAATAAGTCTTAGTTGATCGTGGAAAATAGAAACATTCATTCATTTATTTAAAATTTGGTGTGTCCAGAATATTTATCAGAATATGATACCTTACTGCATTAAATATCGACTTCATAATTTTTGAAATATATTTATAAGCAGGAACAAAATATTATTATTGATTTCATTTCAGTCCTTTTGAAAGCAAAACTAAAAACTGAATTTTATACTGAATCTCAGAAATTTTTGTTGAATTGTTGTTTGAGATATTACATAAACTATGAAAAATATTTTGTAGTTAACATAAGACTTAAATACCGAGCAATTCTGTTTACAATACTCATATTCAATAATAATAATAATTAATAAATAACAATAAAGATGATAAATAAAATAAAACGCTTGGTTTTATTAAAAATATCTTAATATTAATTGCAATTTCGTCATTTACATTTTTAATTAAAGTTTGTTTTACCGGAAATGGCAACAAATTAGCAAAATATATATAGTAAATTGAGCGAAACGATCTAAACAATATAAGTTTGGTATGACTATCAAAATTTGAAGATTAAAAATGTTTTGTTTGAGAATCCTTTAAGAGACCAGTTACTTAAAATATTTAATTGAAAACTGTAGCGAGCGGTAATACTGGCGAACCGGCTGGTCGCCAAAGGCGGCTAGTTATCAAATAAATACAAAGATAAACTGGCTAAAGGCAGATATGATGCATGACAAAAACAAAGTAAATTTTAAATATGCAGCATTGCAGATTCTCAACAGACGAATAAAGCACTGGAAAATCATGTAACCAAAAATTGGAATGATGAATTAAATCATATTTCTTTACTCATCAATCAAAAATTTATTTCATTGAATGTGAACTAAATTATATATTTAATTTTATTATTTCCATTTTTATCCACTGAGCATTTGACAATTCTTTGAATCTTACAAATTTATCCATAATCATTAAATTTATTTATTTTTTCCTCATAAATTATGAATAACTTTATAATAATGAATTAGTTTTGTCATATTATGAATTTAATGTTTTCATGAAAAAAGTATTAATCCATTTTCTGTATAATAAAAGCATTATTGCTTTTTAATACATTAAAATTTAAAACTTTTTTTTTTTTTTTTTTTTTTTTTTGAAGGTACCAAGGCAAACTTTATCTTCATTTATTTAAATGAAGATTTCATGAAAGATATACATGTGCATTCATTGTCACCAAAAAAAAAATTTAAAAAAAAAGACTGAATTGATTATTATAACATTTTTTCCTACTAATACATTTTTCAATACAGCTTACCAGTCATGGCCTTCTAACATGGTATTTATATAATCTGGTGCAGGAGCTGCATTTTCAGATGCATTAATATTTGGAGAAGGAAATGGATTTTCATATGAAGGAGGCCGCTTCTGTGTAATGAAAAATGATACATGTATTTAAAATGAAGCACTTTTTCTCAAAAAATGTAGAATAATTTTTATAATATACTTCAGCAGATCAACATAAACAATAAAAACTAGAATTTTTAATTTTAACCATACATCTTTCATACCATAATGAATTAAGCATATGAGAAGTTAATTACATTCATTTTCCTCAAATAAAGTTATTTTAATATTATGTAATAAAATGGAATCACTGTTATTTCTTATTAATAGTGCTTATTATTCCGTGCCTATTAAGCAATGCTTATTTTTCTGTTAATACAAAAAATATATTTTGAACATCTATAAAAGACAATTGAAATATTTATATGACAGCTATATTTGAAATATAAATGATAGGAAAATCTTGTTACCTCTACATGGTCTGGAGGAAAGAATCCACTTTTTCCAGTACGTGCAACATATCCCTGTTTTGGGAGATAAATGTAATAAATTAGATGTTAAATAAATAGAAATTTCAAAGTCAAGTCATTATTGTTAATTTGTATCGAATAATTTATGTTTGCATAAATTATAGGATATAACCCGGTGGCGTAGTGGTAGTGCTTTGCGCTCACAATGCACAGATCCGAAATTCGATCCTTGGGCTGGATAAGGTCGAGTCAGCCTTTCATCCCTTCGATGGGTCGATAAACTAAGGAGCAAACATGCTTGGGAACTAAACACTGGGAGTTCTGCATTAGGCTGACCACCTCACCCCAAGGCCCTCGGTCATGAAAGCAAATATGGGCACTGTAGGACTGTCTTGCCACTGAGTTTAGTTTTAGTAAATTACAGGATAATTATTTAATATACAAGTGGTAATCAAAATAATAAAAACACCTGTGAATAAAAGTGGCATTTTTGAATGCACTTTGTAAGCTTTAAAATACAACAATAGTCACTAATTTTTTTATAAATAGCAATATATATATTCTGGTAGTATGTGTCAGTTTTATTAAAGTTATGTAATTCTTGGATCTTTTTCAAAAGTGTAAAATGTAGAACCTCTCAGATTTTCAAAGAGGCCAAACTGTAGAAGCTCGTCTAGCTGGAGCAAGTGTGATCGAAACATCCCAACTTTTAGGCGTTTCTACAGGGACGGTGTCTAAAGTCATGACAGTATACACACAGCACAGCAAGATAAACTCGGCAAAGCAAAATAGTGGGTGGAGAGAAGCTCAGTGAAAGAGACCAACGGGTATTGAAGCGGATTGTAATGTCTAAAAAGCGAACAACTGCAGTAAAAGTTACTGCAGAGCTCAATATCTATCTGGATTCTCCAGTGTAAGTGATTATAGTTAGAAGGCACCTTCACAAACAGAGGCATTTATGGCAGAGAAACAATTCCCAAGCCCCTTATCACAGATGTAAATGGAAAATGCTGTCTACAGTGGTGTCACATTCACAGAAACTGATCGATTGATAAATGCAAAAAAGTAACATGGTCAGACAAATCGTGTTTCATACTCTTCCCTACAACAGGGCGAGTGCACATTTGGAACACGCACAAGCGTACGATCGTGATTGTCTCTTTCCAATAGTCAAACATGGAGGTAGATCTATCATGATATGGGCAGCCATGTTGCAGTTTTCTGCTGGACTAATCGTAACCCTGAAAGGCAGAATCACTGGGGAGAAGTATAGAGAAATTTGCCGGTGTCCTGGCATAGGGGTAGCGCGTCTTCCTCGTGATCTGGGCATCCCGGGTTCGAGTCCCGGTTTGGGCATGGTTGTTCTTTCGTTGTTCTATCTGTGAGTTGTGTGAATGTGCCCTCCTGTAAAAAGGGGTTGTGCAAGCCAATGAGTGATGTGTGAGTAGCTAAGTCGTTCTCTTGGCCCTAGTTGGCGCTACTATAGAAACAAGAAACGCACCCTCTCAGGCTTAAACTCGGCTGTCTCTGACGACGGGGCTTGTCCGTGGAAAGTGCCATAATTACAAAAAAAAAAACAATAGAGAAATTTTAGCTGACAAAGTCCATCTTATGATGCAAACTTTGTTTCCTGCAAGAAATGGAATTTTCCAGGATGATAATGCACCTATCCATGTAACGAGACTTGTCCAAACATGGTTTAATGAACATGAGGATAAAGCTAAACATCTGCCCACACAACCACTCGATCTCAATATAATTGAACCATTAAGGTCTATTTTAGAGAGTTCAATACAGAATCGATATCCTCCACAGGCATCTCTCTCAGTACTTTTACAATATCTACAGGAAGAATGGTACAATATTCCTCTAAACACCATTCAACCCTTGTATGAATCGATTTCTAAGCAAACTCAAGCTGTATTACATGCCAAAAACAGTCTTACACCATATTGATAAAGGATTCTTTTTAAATCTAAGGTGCTTCTATTTATTTTATTCCATAAATTTAAGGTGTTTCCATTATATAAAAAATTATAAAATATAAAAACATTAAAATTTTTAAGTTTTTTTTAAGTTTTTAAAAGTAAAAAATTTGGTTATTTTTTTAAGTGTAATGAATTTTTATAGGATAAGAAGAGATTTATATTAAAAATTAGTAGAAGCATTCGGTAACTGTATATATCAGTAGATTATAAAAAACTTTTATAATTACAATTAACTTAAACAATGCCATTTTCCCTTTTTATAGTAAAATTTCAAAAATGATACAGTTAAAATAATTTTCTTTTGATTGATAAAAAATTATCAAAGATTTTCTGGTTTAGAAAGGCCTGGTACTTATTCATAATTTTAACAGCCAATTCTGATAGATGAAACTTTTTTGAAAATAAATATTAGATATCTTGTATGATGTGCCAACAGTAATAAGTTGACATGCAATAACTAATGATAAAAAGACTTAAATTCACGGCTTAGGACCAATTCAGTAAATGAAAAAAAAAAAAAAATCTTATATATTTTAACAATAATAAATATATATACATTTATGCCTTATTCATTTCCATCTCCAAATAGTTTTTACAGTAATAGTAAAAAGAATGTTTCATTAGTGAATGCCAATTGTTATTCATGTTTAGTTAATGTTCAAATTACATTATAATGACGACTTTTAGGTCAATAAAAAGAAGAAAAGAAATATCTCTCCTTTTTAAAGAATTCTCATCAATTGAGGAATTTAAAGTCTTACAAGAGTCTTCTATTATCTTAAAAATGTCCTGAGGAAATCAGAATTTTTAAAAAAATATATAACAGATATTCTTTTTTAATCTTCCAAACCCAAAAAAATAAGCACAGATAATTTCCCACTGATCATATTTAGAAGCTTGTTTATTACCAAATCACCTTATTGAATGATAAAACCATATACATAGTGATAATATCCAATTTTTCATCATTTTTCTCCTTATTCTTTCAACTCCTCAATCATTCAATTTGCATGAAAATAATTTCTAAAATAAATATAAATTTTATCTCTGAAACAATGCCACTTATATATAGAATGAAAGATGTACACACAATCTGAAATTAAACTTACCTCCCAACACATATTATTTAGCTTGTTAGTCACATATATTTCATCATCACTATCAAAGGAAAGATGATCAGGAGGTCCTTGATAAGCAAATCTTGCACGAACCTTAACTACAGAAAAAGGGAACAATAAAATTTTAGTTTCAATAATCTATGCATAGTTAAAATAAATTTCACTTTCATTAATCCCTTTCACTTACATAAATATGGCTTTTTATTAGCAGATGATAAATTTCTACGCAGAATTTGAGGTACCACAGTCACTGATGGCGGACGTGGAGGAAGTCGAGGAGCTCCACAAGATCTTACATCTTCAATACAATCTTTATGCACTGCTATTGCACATACTAAAATATATAAATATTCTGAATTATTTCCAAGAGTTTAAATGGAAATAGTTTAAAAATGTAGTCTATTTTTTAAAAAACATTACACAAGGTATCAAAATATTCTTTAAGCTTTGAAATGCCAAGAATTTCATGTAAATAAATCCTAACTTTAAAATAAATGTGATCAATAAAATATCTTTGAATAATTGCTTTTTAATTTATTTCCTTGTTGAAATAAGATATTACTTACTGAGCATATTTTTAATAAATTTTGTTAATAATTAGTTATTATATATATATATATTTCAGAACAATAACAAGATCCATAGAAAAAATCTGAAAAATCTAAACATTCATAGGGGCTTTATATAATAAAATACACAATAAATTACTATTTACTATAACTTAGAACATTAAAATTTCCAAATTATGATTTTTATTCCTAATTTGGCATGATGAAAATTGATATAAAAATTTAAACATAAAAAAAATGTATAAAAAGTTATTGTAACATTTAAGTTAAGGAGAAAAAAAAACACTAAGGAAAATTTTCAGGAAATTAAAGAAAAATATATTTTAGTTATTATTATTTTATTAATTTTGTTATTTTCTATTTTTTTAAATTATTTTCCTATTATTTTTATCATTTATTTTTTTTTAAAGTTTTATATAAAATGTTCACAGTTTTTAAATAAAATTTTACAAATATTAAGATAATATTACAAATATGTTTATATTATAGGTGCATGCAGAGATTTTCCACACCTATTTTTTAACATTCCATACCAAAGGCTAATTATTAAATAATAATAAAAAATAAAATAGTTTTATGTATAATAAAATTTATGTAAATATTATGTAATTTATGTAAATATTATGTAAATATTTATTTATTTATAATAATTATTAATGAAAAATAAAGAAAAGTGTACCTGAACACAAATAGCCTTGATAAAAAATTCCCCTACAAATAAATATCTCAAATTATAAACTCACTAAAACATACAAAGGAAATAAATTTAAGAAATAAATCGGAATTAACTTAGATAATCATTACATTGCACATTTTTGTAGTATCTAAAAGTACTTTTATTCCACTTTAATACTTTCAAAATAAGTAGGAAAATACCATAATTAAAAAATAAATAATAAATCAATTTATATCTCAATAATAAAAGAGATTATTAAAAATATATAAGCAGTACACATACAGAAAAATAAAAATATACCTCTTGTTTTAGAAGGTAAAACTTCATATATAAATATTAAGTAAGTGAGAAAAAATATAATAGTTAACTTTCACTAATTAATATGCATTCATAATCAAAATTTCATTAATATGTACCATTTTATAGAAAAATATTTTTCTAAAATTATGGCAATATACTTTGGATTTTTATAAATATAGTTTATTCTTAATATTCATTGAATTTTGAAAATTACAAAAGACAATAATAGGCAAAAAGTAGTTTGATATATGGAAAGTTTCATTGAAATTTGCTTTAATGATATCAAAAGATGAAAATGTATAGCTTAAAAATATTTTACATGTCTTGTTCTTACCTCAATAATTTATCACATTCCGCACATGTTGTAGGTTTTTCAAATGTATGCATCTGGAATATATGATCTGTGTTCCTGAAAGCAGCTGGGCAGACATTATCTCTGTATAAAACATATATGTTTGATTAATTCTTAAATTTAAAAATATATATATTTCTAAAAAGTAAAAATTCAATTATCACCACAATGAATAAAAAGTAAACTTACACACAAATAAATAATATACAACATTTGTAATGATATATGATGAGATAAAAATATATTCCAATAAAATAGTTCTTATTTTATTAAAGTGCATATGTATTTGACTACACTAAATTATGCAAAAATTAAATCTAAATCAAATTATATGTTTCAAAATAAAAAAAAATTCTTAAAATCATAAATTCTGTAAATGTAATTCTTAACCATATATTATTTTAAAATAATTTGAAATTTAAAATAGTTAGTCCCGATAGTCTTGCATTCTAGAAAATTAAATCATATTTTTACAAAAAAAAAAAAAAAGTATAGTTCAAAAACATACATTATAAGCATTTTTAATATCACTCAAATATTTTTTTCCCTCCCTTATCTACAAAACCATAAGAATATTGACATTTCCTTTTTTTATGAAATGCATTATATATATATATATTGATTATAAAAAAATTTAAAATATTTATTACAGTTGCCTTATTCTAGAAAACTAAAAATTCAAAGATGAATTGATTCTCAATAAAGCTCATAATGTTCGACTATGGTTGCAACAGAACTTTCAAAAGATTCAAGATATCACAAGAAGAAATTCACATATGATTAAAATAAAATAAAAATATTTGAAAAATCTGTTGAAAATCGTCATTTTCTAAAAATGCCAGAAAATGAAACAATATCAGACAACACAGCAAAGCACAGACTTTTAAGTAGATAGCTAATAACGCACATCTAACTGTGATCTTCATTATATCCAAGTGCATTTGAAATTCAAAGCACTCTTTTCAATATTTTAGAATCTTTTTCTTAGAAGTTCTAAATATTTCTATTGAAATTTCCAAATATACAAAAATATGATAATATATCTGATTTTAATACACGTAAAAAATTATCTTAAAATTGAAATGTAATTTTTATTCCAAGCATGTAGAAAGATATAAATGCATAATGTATATTTTTATTTGAACTACTCAAAGTTATTGCATAGAATCAATATTTAGATAACAAAAGGTTCACTTACAATGCTTTTTCTATGGCTTCAATCCACTTTAATTTCATATCTTCAGTCTTGGCATACATTGTTAATGCTGTTTTGTTTTGTCTGTGAGCTAAAAGCCAGAAGTAGCTCCACTGAAATATTCCAAAAATGATGTGACAAAAGTAAAGGTATAACAGGAGATTATTTTAATCAAGCCAATCAAAAAATAGTAATATTTTTAAATAAATAATTTTGGATACAATTATTCAAAATATAATTTAATTTAAATTTTCAAAAAATTAAGAAAAATTCCTCAAATTTAAAAAGAAAATCCTGCTTTTAACAGAAAAAGTTTTTAAATATTATTCACTCAAAAAAAAAGAAGAAGAAATGATGTTTAGACAATTTTATAATGTATAATTCCCACCTCATTTATAATATATTATCAGTTGTTCCTTGCTGCAGAAATAACACTAATTAGAATTTATTACTTCAACTTTAAATATACTGCTTTTTAGAATTGCTATTCCTTTAATGTTATCCCCTTTTAAATAACCTTCTAGATAGAATGCTTTTAATTTTTTTCTATGGAATTTTATTTTCATCCAACATCTATACAATTTAATAGAGAGAGGACCCTCTGTACAAAGAAACGACAAACAACTGCAATTTTAAACATATTTTTCAGACATATATATCAGATCATTACTTATAAATAATACAATCATGAAAGCAATGAATGCTATAATACTTTATTTAAAACACATGAAACTGATAAATATCTGAAAAAACAAATATATTCTAAGGCAAATCAGCTTTTAAGTATTAATTCTTTTCCGTAATCATTCTGAAATTTTTGAAGCATATTTCTTTTTAAATTTGCAAGCTCAAGCAACTTAGAAATTCAAAAAATAAAAGCAACCGAATTCTGAAATGAAAATATTTAGAGGAAAATATGAATCATAAAAGATATCTGTTTTAATCTAATTGTGTTTGTGCATCTAACAAAAAAAATCAAAAAATCAAAGGCTAATAAATGTGAACATTGTTAACAGCTAAATAGCACCAATTAGTTTATGGAAGCATCCAAATTTATAAGTCATAGTCAACAATGAATCAAAATTGAAAAAAAAAATCTGTTTGTAATCTCTAATATTAAAAATACCTAATTAATGTGAAAACAGTCCTTATGATATTAAATAAATATAATAATACTGTCACCCAATCATCAGAGTCACGTCATTTCAAATAATCTTGATTTTTTTTTTTTTTTTTTGCTTTTAAGTTTTTCTAAAATTAAGTTTAAATTATTTCCATACTTTACAAATATACAGTGTTTCAGAAAATAAAGTCAGACAGAAATATATACATTTGGGAAATATGATGTTTTGTTTTACATATTACCAATCAAAATATAAAAATGGTAATTTAGACTTCTTTAAAAAATAATTTTTTTATGACTTAAAAAAAACATGAAATATTCACATGAATATATTTTGAATAATCAAAATAAGAGCTTTAAATTCCAATTACTTTATCTCTACTTCCAACTCTAGCTGTATTTGGAACATCTTCTACTTTATAATCAAGGAGAACCAAGGCTTCTTTGAAGCTGTATTGCTCCCCCTAAAATTAAAAAACATTTTTATTTCAAATTTTATAAACATTATGTTTTAAAATAGAAAAATGTGATGTTATTAATAGTTAGAAAATTATTTTAATACAGTATCAAAAAAAAAGTTTAGCTTTTAATTTCTTTCAAGATTATTCACTTTTTAAAAATATTCGATTTCAGAAAGCCTTTTTTTTTTTTTAGTCCATTAAAAAATAGAAAAGTGCATACATTTATTCATGATTTACAATTTTTTTCGATAAATCTCATAACAGAATATTACAAAGTTTATTTCTCAATAGATTTTATTCAATAAAATGTAAAATTCTGCCAAACCTTCAACATTACTTGATAATCCCTTTTTACCCCCTCATTATTGATATGACAAAAACAAAAAAAGAGAATGATATTTTTAACTAATAAAAATCACAGCTTTATAAGCATTTTTATAAAATCTTACCCCTAAAAGTTTATCCATAATCTAGAGAAGCATAAAAATGGAAGAAAATCAATAATTACATATGTAAAAATTACATGAATATTAACACTGAAGTATCATAAGAAACAAACAAAAATTATTTAAGTTTCCTTTTCAGCTACAAATAAACAACATATAATATTTTGCATAAACAGGAGTATAATCAACATTTAAAATATATAGCATCTAATAAATTACAAAATGAATAAAAGATCCTTTTTTAACTTTAAATAAATATGAATAAAGAAATTTATGCAAAATCACTATACTAAATTCATAAAAAAATCAAAGAAATTACAGATTTAAAAAATATATTTAGAAATTTTTTTTAAAAAGTAACAAAGGCAATTCTAAACAATCAACAACAAGCTAAGAGACTTCATTCATAATCTAATGCTAAGATCAATTATTTTGCTTAAAAAAATATTTAAATAATTATTAAAAAACAATAAAATGATTTGAATTTTTAATGTCTGATGTACTGTACATTATTTGCATGCAGTTATAATACCCTTTCATTATTTTCAAATATATAAGAATCCAATTAAACAGAGTAGCTTGAAGAATAAAGTAAGACTGAATATTTAGTTTAAACAAATTTTTGAAACTGCTAATTACACATATCAGTTAACAAATTACAGCAATAATATTCTTCTTCATCCGACATTTTCTTCAAACACATAATATAATTTGTTGAAAGTATATTAATCTATAACATTTATTATAAATAAAAAATTTTACTTTAGTTTTTTTTTAAATCTAAAATGTGTTAAATTATAGTAATGAAATACAAACCCTTGTAGATTTACACATCAACATTACTTTGTCAAAGATGAAAACATATCTGAAAATAAATAAATAGAAATGTAGTTTTAAACATCAACAGAAAGAAAAAAATTTAGTTTTTATATAAATAAATGTAGTATGCATATTTGCTCAAAAAACTAACTGAACTGTATATTATAAATAACATTTGCTGCAGCATTAGCAAACATGATGATTAAGCATTTAAAATTAGCTAAATAAAATGTTTCTGCCAAAGAGCTGCAAATAGGCAATACATAAGGAATGAAACAATTTCAAAATTATACAAAAAAAAAACCTTTAGATCACTAAAAAGGAAATAAATACCTATTCTTTAATCTATTGTCATCATGTGACCTGATTTTCAGTTCTCCATCTTTCAACAGTCTTCCATAGTCTTTCAATTCCAGATCTTCAGGCTAAGCAAAATTTTTTAATTAGAAGGATATGGAAACAAAACTCTTAACAAAAAATTATTATTCGAAACAATGTAAGATAATAAATGCATTGTTTTATTACTTTTTATGAAACTTGTAAACTTATATTAAACTAATAATTATTTTTCACTTTTTATGAAATTTTAGAAAAGAAAGAATTAGAAAAGAAAGAATTAGAAAAGAAAGAATTAGAAAAGAAAGCATTAAGAAAAGACAAACTTAAAAATTAAGGAACTTTAAAAAATCAGTTCAGATTTTTAATTCTTTGCAAAGATTCATAAAAATTTATAAAAATAATTGAATCAATCACCATGAACATAATAAGGAACAGTTGGTAAAAAGATATTTCAAGATAAATAATTTTCCTACTATTCAGAATTTTTTCAAATGTATAAAACATTGCTTAAAAACAAATAACCACATAAAAGTAGCATGAGAGTTTGATTTTTTTTTAACAATCTAGTATGAAACAAACACATTCCTCATATTTTCTCATAAACAAAAAGAAAATATTATTATAATTACAAAATTATGTTTCAGGATTTTGATAAATCAATTCATCACACACAAAAAAAAATTAAAAATAATATTTAAAAAATATATGTCTGTATCAAATTTGTTTTTTATAGTTGTTATTAATAAATTACTATGTAGCATTTTTAATGATACTAATAGAGATCATTCATTTACACGCCACATTAATATATTTAATTCTAAATGCATGTAATAAATAACTTTTTTGTGTTAAAGTATTTTAGAAAGAAAAATAAAGAACTTTCTCATTATTTTTGTAAAAAAAAAAAAACAGCAATACCATGTAACATTATTATATACAGACATAAAACAGTAAAATTTTTTAAATAGATTAAATATAAAAAAAATGCATGACAGATTACTCTGGGAAATCTTTTAATATTAAATTTAATAGATGTATAGAAAATTTAACAAAATGTTCTTCTAACATATTCTTTTAATTTTACCACCTCAAAAATCAAAAATTATTTTTAAAATTTATTATATAACATATTAAATTTTATACAAAAGCATTAAAATATCGATTATAAATGGTGATACAAATATAATGAAGAAATCAATAAGAGTGTCACCAGAACGTGCACAATTTTACAAACAGTGAAATTAAAAGCAATTAGAGGCAACAGGTAACATAGTAAAAACACTAAGGAAACAAAAGAACAATGCAACTTTTGTTCTTTTAACATAAAAAAATATAATTACCATCCTTAAATCAGTAATGCTTGCTTGAATATCCCGAATAATCTGAAGAGTTTCATTGTCTCGCTTAACTTCATTGATATACTGTGCTAGATCCTACAAATTAAGTAATCAATCATTAGAAAAGGGACTCGGGTGTGTATTTAAAATCAGATGCAAGTGGTAAAAAAATACATAAATAATTTTAATTACTTTCTTTAACACTGGCCACCTTTGTTAAATAAAATAATTCATAATAATAATTTGATAATCAACTAATTAGCTAAGACTGTCTCAGAAAAATTTCAGAAATATTTCCAGTTTGTAGCTCAATTTTAATAGTTTAACAAGCAAAGTATTTTTAAATTTCATGTTTTGATAGACATTAATTCCAATTAATTTAGAAGCATTATACATGATTTGTTCATTGTATATGAACTGGCTTATTTTTTTCTTTTCCTCTCTGCCCTCAACTAAAATTTGACAGAAATTCAGATAAACCAATAATTAGTTTACTGAATCCAAACATGTTTGCAAAATACATAAAATTAATTCTTGCTATCATTCTACATAAGAACTTTTGTATAATATTGAAAAAATTTCAAAATTCTTGTAATAAAATAATTTCTAAACTAATTCCACAAAATGAACAATTTAACTGATTCAACAAAAAATTTAGCACATTTTAATAAAAAAGTAAAGCTAAAAGAACGATAATATATTTATATATATCCAATAATATTACGGAAAAGAGAAGTAATGTTTATAAATGTAAAAAATACAGATTGGAGCTTAACTTTGAAATTAATCTTGGTTACCATATTATATATATATATATATATATAAAATTTAAAAATTATTACAAAAATCTTTTATAAGGAAATTTATTCAATGTATAAAAAAAAAAATCTGGATCTTTAAATCTTAATTATCAGCAATGATTGAAACACCCAGAATAAAATATTTGTAGTAACAATTTAATTTCAAGAATGCAGACAATTATTCTAAAATATACTAAAATGAAAATATATTAAAATGTAAATCCTTCAGATCAAAACAGAAAACAAAGTGCAGTGCAAGTACATTTAAAACACTGACTTTTGACCAAATTGAAGTATTATAGAAAATACCAAATCAATGATTTAGATTATACATTTCATTTGAAACACTAATAAATATTCTAAACTATACTGTGTTTTTGAAACAAACAACTGACAAACTTAAACTTAATGAATAAAATTCTTGAAATAAAAGACTAACAAAAAGAAAGAAAAAAAAAAGAAATTAATTTCAATATATATATTTATAAATCTCTTCTGACAAAACTTGCAAACATATAGATAGGCATAACAAGGAGGAAGAATGAAAAGCATAGTTTCAAGCAATAATATGGGCATTACTTCAAGAACCATAGATATAAACCTTAAAAAAAAAATCTAAATAGAATATTAAAATGCCACAAGAAATTCTGCTGAAGCATATAATTTATATTACAAGTAATACATACCAGCATAGCATCCAAAGCTTTTTGAAGACCAAAGTAATCCTCATGGGTTTTGGGGGTGTTTCGGATTAATTCCTGAAAGGATTTAAAATTATTGAAATGAAACAAAAATATGCAATTAATGTGAGCTCATATGATTATATAGAAAAATTAAATTATTGCTTTAGAATTGGTTAGAATATAAAAGAATCTTATTCTCAATTACTTAGAAAAGTAATTTCTTATGCTTGATTTTGTTTATTATAAAAGTATTTATTTAATGTTATGCTTTTTTAGAGCTGGTAATTTAATAAAATATTTCAAGTAAATCACAATTAATAGTTAAAATCTTTTCTTAAATAATCTATCCATTTTTTTGTAATGTTATTTATTGCTTGAACTCAAAAGTGAGAAAAAAAAATAAAAATTTTCATTTCCATTTTTATATTAAAGCAAGATGCACTTTCAGTAAACTATTGTGTTCAGAAAATTTTATAACAAACTATACTCTATATTTATACAACTACTTTTTTTGAGAAGAGCATGCAGAGGCTTTTGTTAAAAATAAAATTTATAGCAAAACAAAAACAAATTAGAGCTGCTTATATTGTTTCTTCAATTTCAAAAGAATCCCTTTTGGAAATGTAAAATTACTAAAATAAAAAATCTAAATTGGCAAAAGTTTATATGGATGATATTTCTACAAAATATTTTATATCTTGAAAAAATGCAAGTTTAATAATATTTGTAGGCTTTGAATAAAATAAGAAATCTTCACAGCACTAAAATGTAAGGATTTATTTTTTTTTAAGTATGACATATTTCATTTGAAATTCATGATGCTTCATTTTTAAAAATTCAAAGTAACAATAGATGGAAAACTGAAGAAACATACAATAGTAGCTAATGATAGTGGTGATTAAAATCAATAATGAAAATTTATTTTGCATAGTATATACCAATGGATAATGACACATTTCTTAGTCTTACATTCACATAAAATATGAGAATAAGCAATTAATATTAAAAATCTAAAAAATGATAGTTATTCATGGTACAATAAAGTCACAGCAAACTGACTTTAAAAAAAAAAGCACACACACATTCCATATAACAGAAAATGTTCTGAAGGCAAATTCCAAATTAATTAATTGAAATTCATTTAATTAAGAACTATTTCTAGAAATGCATATATCTGTTATCATTTCAATTACTTACTTTCAGTAACAAATGATATTTGAGAATCCTCTGCATAGGAACCGAGAGAAGATCTCTAAGCTTAAACTTTCCACCATTAGCCTCTTGTTGGCAACGCTATAAAAAAATCCAATCATGTTATTTAATTTCTATGTAGGAAACTAAACTGCTATAAATAAATACATATCAAACATATATATACATCATGCATTTCCAATCTATCAAATAACAAAAGTAAAATATAAAACATTATTCATAATAAAGTTATTAGATCATTTTTAGCTTATTATTAAAATAAAATGGGTCAGGATAGGCTGATTGATAGGGCGTTGGATTCGCATCCCTTGAGTTGTAAGTTCGTATAAATCTGTCGTGGTCACAAAGTAATTCATGTCGAGAGTAATACCACTGGGGGTGCTGGTTAAGAGGTGATCGTTCTCTGATTCAAGTCTAAATTGAGATCTGCGGATGAGAGACTGAAATGCATGAATGAAGTCTGTCCCGTAAAAAGGGTTGTGATGCATGAGTAGCAAAGATGTACTCTTGGTCCTAGATGGCACTACAGAAAAACAAGAGATACTCTCTCGCCTTAAAAATCGCTGACTTCGTCAGCAGGCTTGTCTATGATAAAAAGAAACAACAACACAATTGCTATTGTTGTAATTATAAATTATACACAAATAAAAAAGAAAATAGGAAAGGTTATTATACTTTTCTACCAATTTGTCAGCCAATATGCCAAGCATAATGTTAGCATTTTTATATATTTATTTCTTTTTAGAATAACAATTGGTTAAATTCGTACAAGCATAGCAAGCTAAAATACTAATGAAAAAAAATTTAAATTGGCACAAAATGTTTTGTTAACAGTGAATTTGGCTGCAGTCCTCCTGATCAGATGACACTTTGGAGAGAAAAGGTAACAGAGAATTATCAAATCACAGTTCACAGCAATATGTATTCACAAATAGCTATCAAATTATTTTTAAAATAAAGGGTGCAAATCTAATAGATTGACATTAATATGTAAAATGAAGAATAAAACAATGGTTAGCTACAAAAACAACTTGATAGAAACACATAAAATTAGTTAAACTAGTCAAAATTTACCTATAAGATTATTTAAGAATAAATTCACATTTAATATTATTAGCTATTTATTTAAGCCTAGATATTCACAACCCAAATCTTCTAAAAAGTAATTAATAATTTAAATAAATGAAGTAAAATCTTACAAGAACTGCTTGATTGATAACTTCACTCTTATTTGAAAGCTCTTCAACCTTCTCTTGTGCAGCAGGTAACTTGGAACAATATTCACCATAAACAATGAACTTATCTTTCCAATGTAGAAAACATTCACTTATTTTATATTGACTTGATGTGCAAGCTTTGTACAATTCACTATGAAAACCAGTGTGTATTTCTGCTAGTTCCTATAATAAATACAAAATTATTATTTCTAGATTATATGTTTGAAAAATATTAAGAACATTTTCAAGTAGCATACATAGTATTACATACCTTAATATTCATAAAAATAACTTTTCTTATATCTGCTGCCAAGATGGATTTCAGAGGTCTCATGAAATGCTAAAAATCACAAATAAAAAGAGAAAAATAATAAATTCCAAAGAAATTACAATAGATTACAGAGAGAATTAGCAACTGTATTATAGATAAATATTTTCTTTAAAAAAATGCAAATGACAATTCATATTTTAAACTTTATTATAAGACAAAAAAGAAGGATAAGCCAATACTTTATCGATAAAGAGTTTTTCATATTAAATTCTTACCATTACTCCTAATTTTCATTTTTATAAAAAAAAATTAATCCACAACTTAGAAATAAACTATGTTCAATTTTATTCAGATTCAAAAGCAAATCACACGAAAAAATTGTGAACATTCTTTTCTTGAATTTTTAATGCAAAATCTTTTATTAAATATTTCTGGTGTGAATACTTTAAAAAATACTGCATCAAGCATAAAGAGAAAATTAACATTATAAAATAAATCTGTATACCTTTATAATCATATTTAATGCTTCAATATAGTTCTTTTCTGTTTCAATAAGTTCTTTTATACAGTAGTCTCTTTTTTCAACTGGATGCACAGGATGTGTAGCCGAAACATTCTGCAATAAAGTAAAATTTTAATTCTTAGAAATAGTAAATAAATTTTATCTCCATTTATAACTATCGAACTTTAAATAGATAATTTTGTGAATCCCCAATTTAATTGTGCTTTGGACAAAGTAATGATTAGAAAAAAATAAATGAGAAAGATTCTAAAAGTTTGATATTACTTTCAGAAAAATGCTACCCTATGATTGAAAGCTATTTAACTTGATTAGTAAAAAAAGAAATGAAAGGAAAAGAACAATAAAAAAATTTAAATCATTTATCTAGAACACATTTGACAGAGTTTTGATAAAAAATAGTTAATTTCTCTTAAAATACATTATCCCAAATTCTTTTATGTTTTAATTATCTTTCAATAAATCATAAGCTATTTTTGTAGTCACATACTTTATTACTGCTGCTGAAATAAATGAATCACCTCTTAAGAGCAAAGAAATCAAAGATGCATACAAAGATTTTTAAAAAAAAGGTTCTTTTTTTTATTGAAGAAATATTTATATGTTACCAGACTTTGCTTAAAATATCTGGTGAAAATGAAAATATTCACTAGATTTGTTAAAAAAAAAAACTGAGTGATGTGCAGAAAAAAAAGACAAAACAATCATAACTCAATGTAACTTCATATTTTATTAAAGTTGTCGAGTATAATGACTTCTATCCATTTTTTTAAATTTGATTTACAAGCATAAATATGGCACGTAATGCTGCTTCCTAAATATAATTCTCAATAAATTGGGGGGGGAGGGGATTAATGTTAAAAAAGGTTTAAATCAATGTTACCAAATAAAATCAAATAAATGTATAAAATGTTTTTTTAATATCCTTATATTGATAAAAAAAAGACAAATATTATTTTAAAAAACCAATAATAAATTTACAAAAATCAATGGTATGGCTTTATACTCTTTTTCATTTGCTTTATTTAACAATTCTGTTGGCTTTATCAACGATCACTTAGCTTTACTTCATTACTTGTTCTTTTTTTTGGGGGGGGAAGGAGGGGGATCATTGAAAGAGAAATTTAGTGGTATTAATAGTGTATTAAAACTAATTTCATTAAAAATCAATATTTATAATGATATTTGGTTTCAGAGGTGTTTGTTTTTTTCCCAAGGAAAATACAATAACAAATAAACTATTTCAGAGTACAATACTTTATATTTGTGATTTTACAATGATATTATTTAATGATTTGATAATGATATAATTTAATTTAAAACATTTTTTTAAATTATATAAAATTTTTAGAACCAATTATACTGCTCCCAATACAATGCTTTCAATACTCTGGTTTAAAAAAAAAACTATTTTATGTTTATGTTTGTAAAAAATTAATACTTTCATAAGATTACTCAATATCAGATTATTTCACTATAATTGTGCATATTTATTTGTAAAAGGCTATCACTAAATTCTCTAGAAAAAAAAAAGGCAAATCAACTGAATTTAGAAACTATTTAGAAAGCACTTTTCATCTAAATATAAACTCATTTAAATTTCTTAGTATTCCTATGCTTTAATTTAATTACTCTATCCTATTAAATTTATTATTAATTTAATTTATAATAAAAATGAAAATATAATTTTATTGTCTTGCCATGCAAAAGACTGCAATTCCATATAAAACTGAATAAAAAGTATCAACATTTAAAGATTATTATTCCTAAATTTATAATTCAAATCATTCTTAATTCATAACATTTTTTGTGTGGAATAATCCTTTTGTCATACATTTTGTTTGTCGTCAGTTCGAATTTTACTCTAAAGATAAACAAATTTTATCTTTTCTATTCTTTTACTAAAACATAATTAAATATCAAACCTATACATTAATAAAGATTAATGCTTCAATGTATAAAATTATACCTTTGATGGTTTATACTGAACTATATCTTCATACACATCATAAGCCTCTTCTCTGTCTTCATCAGCCAGAGTATATGGCTGTTCCACATTGGCTGCATAATCAGTTTCACTGTATGATAAAAAGCATGCATAGCAAGCACATTAAAAAGATGCAAAATCATGCACATAATAGACAATCAAACAATTTTTTCTTCATTGTTAAACAACAAATAAATTACATGCTAAACACACATTTGAATTGCAAAGCAAATAACGGAAATAATAAAATAATTTGATAACTTAAAATTTAATGGAAGGGAAATTTGTTCAAAGAAACTCAAAAGTGACATTGAAGCCTTTGAAACAAATAAAACAATGCATAAAAGCTCTCAAAACAAAAAAGAATACAAGCTGATACAAAACAAAAATCATGCTCATGGTCAAATGCCGAAGCCAATAATCAAAAATGAAACAAAACAAAAGACACTTAATGGAGCTCACACTGAATGCAACCAGTGCAATCTTCTAACATGCAATGAAGCAAATTGCAGAAACTTATTTCCATTAACTAACCTCCTGAATCCTAAGAGTAACATAACAAAGATCTTCATATATATCTTCTTCTTTACTCCGACGTGGACTAATAGGAAATTCAAGTGTAACCATAGTTTCCTCTTCATTATGGCTATAGAGTCGTAAGATAATTTTTTTAATTTAAATATTCTCCAAAAGCAGGTCCAAAAAAACTCAACATAACTGTTACACAGTCTTAATTTAAAGGCTTTATGTTTTCTACTTAGCATAAGTGAACTATATCACTTATTTTAGAAAAATGGAAATCATTAGTTCCATCAAGAGATTTTGTATCAAACTTACTAGATTATCATGAATGTAAACAAGTCAAAATAAAACCATGAAAAAGTTTGCAGAAGACTATAGTATCAAAATAAATTATTTGTTTTGATTAAAAACTATTTTTATTCCTTTTTAAATCAAATAAAATGCTAATATTTATTAATGCTTGGAAATGAAGTTTTTACTGCTCACAAATCCAAAGCTATTTAAATTATTAGTTAGACGAATTTATAAATCTGATCAAGTTGTCAAGTCCTTTCAATGTAGCTTTATTAAAGAAACTTTAAAAACATGACTGAATACTAAAGACAGATATTCCATGAGCATTCAATGAATAAAACTCAAAACTTCATAAGACAGCACCTCCTTCTATAAAATTCCTCCACACTAAACCAAAATGAGAACATTTTATCTTAATGGGATTTAAGGTACATCTAAGTCATATGCACAAGTAATGATCATATTCAAAGCATATAATATAAATATCTCTTAAAAGGATAGTAGTTGGCTCAGTATGATTAAACAAAATAAGCTGTTACAGTTTATACAGCATTTAGAAAGACTTGCTAAAATACATTTGATAATAAACACAATAAAAAATGCTTCACTGAAACAGAAGCTGGCTTTTTAACAATATTTTGAGAAGTTTGATTTTAAAAAGTGTTTTACTATTTATGATAAATATTGTGTAATCCATTTACAAATGTCAATGTTATCCACTGAATCAAATAAAAGACACATCGAGAAAACAACTTATCTTAATAAAGATATATTTTCTTAAAAAGCCATTTATTATAATGTTAAACTTTCATAAAGAATTAATAGAAAATTAATTTTGCAAAATATTAAAAAAATATTAATGAATCAAAAACATCTAAAAAAATCTGTATCATTGTTCAAACTCATCTACCCAATCATTACTATTAAACAATCAAAGATATAACATCTAGAGCTCTACCTCTTGAATTTTCTTCTATAACAGAATAATTGAATATGAAGGGAAATGAATGCAAGCCATGTAATGAAGAAGGGTTTAATTTATGTTTTGTAATCGATTATTTGTCAATGACAAAAGAGATTAATAGAATCTCCAAAGATAAGTTCAAAAAACGAAAGAAAACAATCCAAAATGATTTTATTAGTTTCGATGATTGGAATACTGGTATAACACAACCACCCTACAAAATTTTCAAAAAAAGAATCAAAGACAAGATTCAGAAGCTGTCAAAAGATCAGTTTTAAAAATAAATAAAATGAAATAACCGAAAAGATCATACACTCAATTACTGATATAATTTTTGAATCAGATAACTACAACTAATTGAAACCTCAAATAACTTTTTGCATCAAGACAAATATTACTATAAACAATAATTTTAAAAAATACTCTTAAACAAAATTATTAGAATATGGAAATATTTATGAAAGAAAACTGAATTTTCACATTTTATTGAAGTTAATTTAATATTATTGATATTTTCAAGGAATACAATTCTGTCAAAAAATTTTAATGTAACCGACAATTTATAAATGGCAAGCTTATTTGATTATAATGATAAATGTTTGCTATTATAATGACTGCTTATTTAAAAATTTAAAATAGTAGAAAAATTTTCTTTTTAGATTTTGGTAATAATTGCTTGTATCATATTTAAACAATACTCAAATAATACAGCCTTAACTACATTTTTACTTGCACACAAACAAAAATGGAAAAAAAAAATATAAATAAAACAGTGCCTTAAGTGCTTGAATAAATTTGTTCATAAAGGTGCTTGAATAAATTTAAAAATAGGTGAATTTGAAAACAGGCAAGTATACAACAAAATATAAAATGAATAATAAAATATATATATATATATATATAGCAAAAAAATCTTACTTGGCAAGCTCTTCCAAATTGCGATAAATATCATCATTATAATAATCATGGTGTTTAGCTAGTGACGGGAACCCCCTGAAACAGATAAATTATGCATTATTAATATTACATTAATTTTTTAGAATAAGGATACTTAAAGATTTTTTTCAAAAAAAATTAAAAATAATATAAATATTTTTTTTTACATATATAATGAATTGTCCATCCTTCCAAATTATAGAGTCAAGCTGTATAATAAGTAACAAATATTTTAAAAAGCGTATTTAATAATTACAGCATTGTTAAAAATACAAAAACCACCATAGGTAGCATTTAAGCAACGCATAGCACAAGTGCATTATTGAAAATATTCTAAATTCAGTCAACTGAGCATTTATGTTTGTAGTGTTTCCTTTTATTAAATGAACTTGGTAAAATAATGTCCAAATATTTTTTTCATAATTGAAATTATATACAATAAGTTTAGCTTTCCAAAACATATCATAAAATCCTGATCTTGTATTAATTACTCAGATAAGATGTGATCATATGAGTTTTCAAAAATAATACAGATGACTGTGTACAATACAATTATTAACAAATTTCGGATATTAATTATGGAATCGGACAATATATTGTATCGTACAAATGGAAATTCTTGAAAGCATTTGTATTCTCAAACACAAAATTGACCAATAACAACACAAAATTGATCAATATATTTTAACACCGATGCAAGAATGACAGATTAAATTAAATGCCATGAAGACATCTCGTATCAAAGATGAAACGATGTAACATAAAGCACTTTTTCTCTCACCAAAATAATGCAATAATAATATTTCAAATATCACATTTTTAATTTTTTTTAATATATCAATGCATATATAATGCACCAGTTATATATGCAGTATCGATTCGAAACATAGCCAGAAATTGCTCTTGCACTCGAAACCATCAACCTTCTGCAATATAATTCTTCACGACAATTTTAACTTCGGCACAAAAATTCAAAAATTTAACATCGAAAATTATTAAAATTTTTCAACAAAGTATTATAATGATGAATTCTATTTCCTCGTTTTTCAGATCGGATCAACCGATATTTAAGACAAAATTTAAAAGAACACTACAACAATGCTTTTAAACCAATCCTGTAACGGAACATCCTTTTAATATCCGCTTATTAAATAAATTCAATATGTCTTAATCTCATAACTCCTTTTACTACTCATAATGAAAGATATATCGCTTAGAGGGTTAAAAAAAACAAGCATCTAATACTAAAGGACCTCGAATAAACAAATGTTCACAATCGAATTCGGAATACATCAAAGCAATAAGATTTGGTAAGAAATTATTTTACAACATATCCCAGGTCAGCATGAAAACACAAGACACATATCTTGTGATCAGTTAGCAAATTGAGATTTTGTAAGTAGTAGAAGCTAAGATAAGATTATAAGCTACACAACAAACAAAGATTGGTACAAAACAAATCAAGCCATCAACAAATCAATGTATTTGTTAAAAGCAGAACGTCAGTTTTATCAGTGAATAATGAACTGCATGTTGTCTTTCTACAATCATTATATTTTGAAACATCAAAAATTAATCAAACATAATTTATTACATATAAGTGCATATTTAATTGCTAATTTTCTATCATTGATGTGATTCAAAAGACTACCAGGTGCGCAAAAATGCTAAATAAATTATTGATATTAATCATACTCATAATACAAAAATATAATTCATCTATACTTATAATAAAGCTCAATGTGTGTGTGTGTGTTGGCGCTCTACAGGCCAGACCATTCAACCTACAGCTACCAAATTTGGCACGTGTATACCTTGGAGGCCGGGAATGTGCACCTGGGGGTTATTTTTTCGAATTTTTAACTAGAATTTTATTTATTTAAAAATTAAGCGAAATTTTGATGTGTTTCTGCTATAACTGACGAAAATATTACCGCACAAAAAAGATTTTTATATGAAGTTAAAGATCAAAAATTTATCTTTTAAATGATACCAATGTTTTAATCTTAAAATTAAATTTCTATTTTTGATGAATTTTTAAATAAATATTTTAACTATGTTTTTCAATAATTTGTTTCGTAAAAAATTAAAATTAAGCACGTTTCGCATTCATGGGAAAAAATAAGCTTTTTTCAAAGTGTTGCCATCACATTGATTAAAGCTCCAATTAAAAATAAATTAAATCTTTTTGGAAATGAAATCTGCTAAAATATAATTTTCGGCACGTGTTTGTAGGAAATGAAACAAATATGAAATATTATTTTTTCTAAAAAATAAATTCAAGAAAAATTATTTTATGATCTTTTACACTCTCTATACAGGGTGTTTATTTAGTCCCGGACCCATTTTGATGTTTAATGACTCATAAAATAATGAAGATATAAACAAACTTATGGCATTTATTGATGGAATAACTCATATATTTTCCTTTTCAGGTTTGAATATTTTTACTTTTGTAAATATCGTCTGCGCGTGTGGTTAATTTCAGATAATTTCATTTTCCAGTCTAAATATCTGTACTTTTCTAAATATCGTCTGCTTATTAATTGCATTTTTCTCTCTTTTGTTTTTGGCAACTATTGAAATGTTATGTTTACTTTTGATGTGTTTGTTCTATGTAGTATTTTTGTATGTGATGTTTTATTCGAGCGGATATTAAGAAGAATGCATACACCACAAGAGAAAGCACAGATTTTATGGTGGTCATAGAGTTAATTTCCAATTAACTAAATCACTGACTTTTAAGAGTTAATTTCTTATCACTTAAACTGACTGATTTATGAAGTTTTGAATATCACTATTCAATAAAAAAAGGATAATTTTAGATTTTCCATCGATCGCTTCAAAGAAAATATGCCAATCAGCGCGCAGGTTTCTCAAGATTAATTGGCCTAAGATTATGAAAATGGTGAGTTTTTCTAAATTTTTAACATTTAAAACTTCATAAATAAGTCTTAGTTGATCGTGGAAAATAGAAACATTCATTCATTTATTTAAAATTTAGTGTGTCCAGAATATTTCTCAGAATATGATACCTTACTGTATTAAATTTAGACATCATAATTTTTGAAATATATTTATAGGCAGGAACAAAATATTATTATTGATTTCATTTCAATCCTTTTGAAAGGAAAACTATAAACTGAATTTTATGCTGAATCTCAGAAATTTTTGTTGAATTATTGTTTGCGATATTACATAAATTATGAAAAATATTTTGTAGTTAACATAAGACTTAAATACCGAGCGATTCTGTTTGCAATACTCACATTCAATAATAATAATAATTAATAAATAACAATAAAGATGATAAATAAAATAAAACGCTTGGTTTTATTAAAAATATCTTAATATTAATTGCAATTTCATCATTTACATTTTAAATTAAAGTTGAAGTTTTGCCTGAAATGACAACAAATTAGCAAAATATATATAGTAAATTGAACGAAACGATCTAAACAGTATAAGTTTGGTATCACTATCAAAATTTGAATATTAAAAATATTTTGTTTGGGAATCCTTTAAGAGACCAGTTACTTAAAATATTTAATTGAAAATTGTAGCGAGCGTTAATACTGGCGAACCGGCTTCTCGCCAAAGGCGGCTAGTAACAAATAAAAATGATGTAATAATATTCATTTGAAAAATTATTTTCTTAAATCGTTATAGTCTAGGATTTTTATTTAAAAAGTTCCAATGGTAACATAAAAAAATTGAATTATCTTGTCATTATTTTGAAAAAACAAGTCCTTAAATATTGTGAGAATATATGTTACACGCCTGAATTTACTTCAATGATTAATTTTATTTAAGAAAATTTGCACAATGATAGTAAAGAAAAACTATTTGCTCCAACACCGTTGGAATTGACAAAAATAAGACACAATAGTACGAGAATTTTCTTTTTAATTTCTCAAGCAAAATTAGTTAAAAAGTAAGAAATTTTAACTTTAACTTATTTAACAAATAAACCCCATTTAATTGAAAATTTTTTAATAAATCGTTTAGAACACATCTTAGTGTAAAATCTATTTTGAAAATCAATCAATTTCATTAAAAAATATAGCAACATATCCTTTTTAAAATTTTTGCCAAAACAAATTTCAATTGATAAGCAAATATTATACATGCATGTATAAAATAAGCACTGAAGGCTTTTGAATTTTACTAAGGCGAAAATGATTATTTATATCATAAATAACTGAATATAATAATATAATTAATTGAAAAATTTACTATAGGGAATTATTTATTTTAATTCAGATTTCATTCATCTTATAAACTTATTGATTTATTTTATGCGGTAAAAAAATTTTAAAAATAACAGTGTGAAAAAAATATAATGAAAAATCCGTACATAATGTAATCAAACAGTTTAAATATTCCTTTAAACTATCAGTATATCCAAACACATATTTTATGTTAAAAAAATCTTTGAAAACACACATGAATTAATTTTTTTTCAAGCAGATAAATGAATTCGACATCATGCAACTTCTAAATTAAATCATTAGCATGCTAAACATTGATTTCAAAATTGGTTAATTATACAAAAAAAAAGCCGATTCGAAGATAATCCAGTTTATTGAAATAATGTCGCATTCTTAAGATGCCCGATCACACAGATAGAACTCAAAAGGAAAAAGTTTCAGTCATGTTTTTGATCAACGCTTGCAATATAAATAGAAAATTCGACAATATAACAAACTTTCCCAACTTTCACATTAACCCAAGTGTAGATTTTTGAAACATGTTTCCCATCATCAGTCTTAAATGGAAGCAATAATCCATGGTAAAACTGAAAAACGGAATTTCTAATGTCCATACGGTAGACCTTGAAATAAAAGAAAAACTTTTATCACAATCTAAGCTTCGAATCAACAATCATATCGGTCAACTAAAAGGTTAAGGACAAATCCCAAATATAAATAAAGATTTAAAAATAAGCTATTTGATACAGACATGTATAGAAAGTCACTCCGTATTCCTACATCTAGATATTCATGGCATTTTAAATTAAATAGATATTGGTTGGCAGTACAAAACTATACAGTCTCGTGTGATTAAGAGTTCATAACTATTCCCAGTAATAGTCTGACTTCAATTATTGACCTCTTGACCTACAAATTTACTTAACTTCGTAATTAGATGACACATTCTATTTGGAATATTCAATCTCCTACACTAGCACGAAGAGCACTAATTCGATGCATGCCAGACACGTGATTGTATGCGAAGGGGTTATTAAATGATAGTACAAGAACTGAGAATGCATTTAGGTATCTTTCCTTTTGTTGTTAAATTTAAAATTTCATATAATTTTTTAAATTCTGGTATCAAGACCATACAGCAAGTTTCATTTAAGTAGTCGGTTACGTTTTTGAATTATCGCGTCACATCCATTCGAATAGACAGTCAACTTTTGACAGATTTGGCCCAAAATCTGGTAATTATCTACATTTTTAATCATAAAGAGATATTCTAAATTTAATCGATCTTGCTTTCTTGCTGCATTTCTACGTTATGTTCCTATTCATGTAAACAGATTTTCTATTGGTGGTTTTCGTGAAAATTTGGACAGAAATCTATAATACGATGTTAAAACTCGCTTACTAAAATTCACCCTTAATTTATAAAAACTATCCTTCAGCGAGTTGGAAAAAAATTGTTCTAAATGTTCTGGCAAATTAAATGAAAAATGAGGACATCAAAAATTTAGGATATTACCCTCAAATTAGCTTTACATCCGAAGAAGGAAGACAAATGAAAGAAAGCATTACACAAAATAGTAGTTACATTTATGACAAAATTATATAAACGTAAATTTGTGCAACGCACAGAATTATTAATAAAATAATTCTCCATTTTCAAACATGGGGATTTATAACCGTATTTAAAACAGTTATTTTGTGAACTAAAAATAAAAATTTCATCGAAATCAGTCAATAATATTCTTTAGCATTTTCTTCAAAAAAATAATATAATAAATACGAACACTGACTTTAATTAAAAGAGAAATGATAGACTTTCTCTCTCTCTCTCTTTATATATATATATATATATATATATATATATATATATATATATACACACGATTCCATAAAAGAATTGTGAATAACTGAATAACGAAAAAGGAAATCGATCAAAAAAATTTAACGGCGTTCATTAATTACATAGCGCAATAATATAATTATTTTTAACATCAATACGAAATGTAACTAACTGCTTTAGTATCTCACATTAATGACATTTTTTATTTAATTATTTACTGTTTCAAAAATCGAACAAAGCATCCATTACCCAGAATATTGGTAATAAAATAGTAATCAAAAATATCCCTAAAATTAATTTTAATCTATTAGCCTTAAATCCCTATCCAAAATTGAATACAAAACAGCTAAAACTGGGATTAGAGAACTTGAATATTAATCTTCTGTTCGTGTTCCGATTTAAAAAAATCATGATTCGTTTGCAGTAAACTAGGAATGTCTTAAAAAAATATCTTTCCACTGCTTGCAGCATGATACTTTATAAACCCCTGATTTACAAATAGATCCTTGTTTTATTTATTTATTCTTTTTTGAAAGTTATAGATTTATCAGAATTAAGTCCTTCAAAACTCTCAAAATTTCTTGACATGTTTTCGTAAAATATTTCCATAAATCATCTTTTTAAAGTGCAAGAAGTTGTATGTAATATTACTACTGCCTGCTGAAAATCAAAGCTGTGAAACTCTAAGAAAAATCAATTTTTGAGTTTAAATAAAAACTCTTTGTGAAAATTAAATCAATTTTTCACAAAGGCTAAAAGCTTATTCAACTTCTTGGCTCTAAAAGACAGTATAACACAAAGCAAGGAAAAACAATGACTTACTTTCCCCCCCCCTAGATATTGAGTTCCGAGTTTCACTATGGTTGTCAACAGACAAATGTAACATAAGACTTTTTGCATTTTGAACAATTATACATTACAGAAATTAAATGTAATAAGCATTTTAACAAAAGTTTATAATCGTCATTTCATTAGATTTTTATAATCACTTTTTTTTTCTGTTACTTGATCTCACATTATTATATAAAAATTGGCTTATAAGTTTTAATATCGGATTTGTACAGATTTACAATAAAATGTTCGAAAACGTACCTCCTCGCCAATTCCTTCTAAATGATTCAAATCACAAATTTTTCAATATGATAATTTAACTATGTCTTTAAATTTTAATTACTGAAGAATTCTCATTTCTAACATTTACGCTGAGTCGAATGTAAAAATGAATATTTTCAATTTCATATCGTAATTCTTTAGAATGTTATCGAATTCCATAAACATATTAGTATTATCACTAAAAACGTTTCATAATCTTTTACTAAAATCATTATCACTAATGAAATTAGGAAAGTGTGCAAACGTCCTGGATTAGACAGGACAATTCAAAGTTTTCGACTATTTTCAGTTTATTCCTCTATCTGTTACGTCCCTTTAGAAATCGCATTATTATTAATATATAATGCATGATAACACACACACGAAGTTTTAAGGTCATATTTCAATTTCCACTGTTTTCATCTTATTCAACTTTCATTTTCCATTTATTCATTACATTATCTATGATGGCAGACGATAATTGATAGAATGCAATAGAAGATAACATTATAGATAAGTAGGATTCATCTGAATTGCCTCTAACAATTAACATAAAAATGCGTAGATTGCATGGAAAATTCCAGTAAGGAAACGGAAAATGAAGCAATTTGTATCCAGGGAAGAAGAAAAAAAAAGAATGTATTTATTGAGATTTCAAAATATAATTCTGATAAGTACTTATCGATACGTAAAAATACACTTCTGAAGTTGGCATTTCAAATTTAGTTTAAATATATTAATTTATTTTGGAACGAATTTCGTAATTTTGGGCCACCATCCGTTTACAAAGACGACCCTGAGCTAATATTTCTCTCTTCAAGCTTCCGCACCACATCAGCAGGAAGACATTCGACCACGACGGATTAAAAGTGCATTAAACCCATTAATATGATGTTTTTCGATGGAATTTAATTTTATTAATGTATATTTTGTCGTTCTGATAAATATTAGCCATAAATAGGAAAGTTAAGATCAAAAAGAATAAAATTAAAGAAGAAAGAGTATAGTGAATATTCAATTTTGGGAGCCACTGTAGGTTCCTCCGGCATCAAAGCACACACTTTAAAATCAGGCCATCGCAGCCAAATGAACATTTCAGAAATCAAGCGTTATCAATTATATGTCGTTTAAAAGGGTTTTGACTGAATGGTATCTTCTGTTGTTTGCATTTCTTTATATCTTCTTTAACTCTCGAATTTAATGATTCGAACTCTCCGAGCTAGATTTGTTTTATCCGAATTATAAAATATTTTAACTGAGTCAATTGCATTCAAAAGAACATTTCATGAAACATAAACGCGAAACATTAATTCAACAAATTTTCAAAAAAAATAAAATCGGAAACAGTGATTTTAGCAACTTGTTTAATATCAAAGTTTCTTAAGCTATGAACCGCAATTATAAAAAAGGTCGCAAAAACTTTCATTGTGATATTCTTTAGATTTGTAAACATTTATTAGCAAAACCAGTTTAAAAGATCGATCTTCTTTGAATAATCTCAAGACAATTTCACAAATAACTATTTTTAACAATTACCTTTTATTTATAAGTCGTTAATTTTTTCATTCTCTTATTTATTTTTGACAGATGGAGTTCCTACAAAATGTTTGTAAAGGAAATAGGATTAAGGATCCCTCCTACTCAAATGTAACCATCGGGAGTGGTTTCCTCAAAATTTTCTTGCGTAACAAAAGTATTATCTACCTTTTAATTCGCATACAAATTTTGAACCTAAGGCAAGGCCGTAAACGCCACAAATGCTCAGATGTTTATTTCTCGATTCTCAACACATGAGCGTTTAGTAGTTCATAGCATAGGAAGAAATATTGGATATAAGAAATGTATATAAATTGGATACTTTTTTTATCGACCAATCGAAACCCAAATTCGGCGCTAAACTAAAATTTGAATCATAAAATCACATACAGTGTCTCACAAAAGTGATGGGACACTTGTGCTTTACAAAAGGAAACTGTAATAAAATAAATAAATAAACATGTACAAAAATTTTTTGGGTGTGTTTCATATTTAAAGTTAGTAACAATTATTACATAACATACATTTTGTCAAAATATTAAAATATTAATTTAATAAAAATACAATTGTTTAGAACGGTGCACAAAATGGCTCACATAAGTGATGGGACACTTACTTTTCCATCAAATATTTATCCAAAAATTTTACTTTCTAAAAGGTTTTAATATTTTGTTGGATTTCCTTTTACTTTTAAAACATGATTTAATTTTCTTGGGATGGATTCGACTAATTTTTTTGTGATTTCTGGAGTGATTTTACCCCATTCTTCTTGAAGCCCCGATTTTAATTGTTGTTTTGAAGAAATGGTGTTTTGCGAATTCTTGATTCCAATTCTTGCCAAATATTCTCTATGGGATTTAAGTCTGGAAATTGTGGTGGTGTTTATAATTATTTCAGGACAGTTATACAGCAGCCAGAGTCTAACGTTCAAAGCAGTGTGTTTGGAGTCATTGTCCTGGTAGAATTTAAAATCGTTATAAAGGTTCAATTTTCGTGCTGAAGATTTCAAATTTTGCTTTAAAATGTCAATATACTTGTACTGATCCATTATACTGTCAATAAAAAAAAGATTACCAACTCCAGCGGACGACATACACCCCCATACCATAACTCCTCCTCCACCATGTTTTACTGTTGGCACCAGGTTCTGTTCGCGAAATTCTTCCCTGGGATTTCTCCACACCAAGATTATACCGTCAGAACCAAATATATTAAATTTACTCTCATCAGCAAATATAATTTTATTCCAGTAATCAGAATTCTTATTTATGTTGGATTTTGCGAAAGCTAGTCTGAGTTTTCTACTCTATCGTGATATCCGGCAGATCGAATTACCCTTCTAATAGTCTCAGGATTAACAATTATTCCATATAATGCTTGTAAATCAGCAGCAACTTTAGGAGCACTCTTTCTTGGACTTTTTTTAATATTTCGAACGATAATTCGCTTTATTCCATTGGATAGCTTTGATTGTCGGCCAGGTCTTCTTTTATCCTGAATAATATGATTCTTTTTATATCGTAACTATATATATTGAAAACTGTTGAATGACTCAAGTTAACTGTTTCAGCAGTTTTTCTAATAGATTTTCCACGTTCAATATGAAAATTAATAACTAATTTTCGAATTTCAGGCGAAATTTCTTTTCGTTTAGCATTCATGGCTGCACAGAGCTAAAAAACACAAATTCCAAAACAAACTGGAGAGAAATACTGCAGACGATTTTATAAATTATTGCCAATTGCTTTTGTGTAAAATTATAAAACCACCAAAAATATTTTTATTGCCTATTTCAGACGATCTTTGTTGCATATCTAATGGTGTCCCATGACTTATGTGAGCTATTTTTTGCTCAGTTCTAAACAATTGTATTTTTATTAAATTAATATTTTGACAAAATGTATGCTATGTAATAATTGTTACTAAATTTAAGTATGAAACACACCCACAAAATTTGTTTTTTTTTTAATTTATTTTATTAGAGTTTCCTTTTGTAAAGCACAAGTGTCCCATCACTTTTGTGAGACTGTACATTTATCGTTGCATTTTTTGAGTTACTGCGTTTTACATGCATGTGAACGCACAAACTGATGATCAACCTGTAACTAGATTTGGTTCAAAATTCGATAAAAATCTACAATTTAGCCCACAAAATTGTGTACCAAATCTTATCCATGGAGTTATTTCCTATTTGTTGTTATCGTGTTCACTTACACTCAAATAGACAAACTTCTTCTGGATATATTTCATTCAAAATTAGATAAAAACGTACACGATAGGAGTTAAGACCACATGCAACATTTCATTTGCGTAACTCAAGGCGCTTTAAGTTATTGTGTCACAGACAGACAAACATAATTCCAAAAATAAGCTTCTCGGAATTCAAGGAGGTCTGAAATGTAAAATTTTGGCAAAATCTCGAGACCAAATTTTTTGATGATTACAAAAAAAAAAAAAAAAAAAAAAAGATTTGACGAAAATAAAAAGGGAACTCGTAAAAGGTTTAATATCGCTAGTTTTGTGTTAGAAATTCCACGATTATTCATTCTCTAATACACTTTGGTCTAGATAGATTTTGATAAGTTTAGATTGTGCATGAAAAATAATTCTTAAATTAATTAAATTTTAATAGCAAAAATTACTTCTCATGGTAAAATATTAATGAAAGGAGATAACAAAAATAATTTCAAATTTACAGAATTTGTAAATTAACCAATTAGCAATAGGTCTGATTTGGTACTTTAAATCGATTTTTAAAAAAACTTTGTAGAAACACTCTAGAAATTTTAAAGATAAAGAAAATTTCCTTTAAATATACAAACAAAGTTGCTATGAACGACAGATTTCCTTCGGGTGTCGGTAAAACGAACGACTATATACTAAAGAATTGGTCCCTAAGTGTGCGTAGGGCCACGGTGGCCTGATGGTAAGTTCTAAGCTTCGGAAGCGGAGGATTTCAATTCGGGACCCGATTCCATCGAAGAACCGTCGTGTAAGTGGGTCTGGCGCACGTTAAATCCGTTGGGACCAAACGTCCTCCCGATGGTGTGGTGTGGAAGTTTGGAGAGTGTTGTAGCCAGTTTCGGTTATCGTCCTCGTCATCTGACTGTGGTTAAAAATTACAAGGATCGTCCCAAAATAGCCTTAGGTTTGGTTTGGTTTGGTTTAGTTATATTAACGTCCCGTTTCCCAAAATAGCCTTAGTGTTGCTTTTAAACGGGACTTGAATGTAACTAAACCTGAAGAGTGCGCTTCGATGGTTTAAAAATATCTAAACTTCTTGACAAGGGGTCCGAGTGATATATAACTTTCAGAATGTTATATTATACATACATACATTATTATTTACAAGTGATTGAAAATTTTGTGAATAAACGTTTGTTGTACATTTAATTTCTGGGGAAAATATGGATTCTTGAAGGACTCCGAGAATAGAAAGCGTTAGAGAAATACCGCATTAAAACGTTATCTACAATTACATTAACAATTCTTGAGACTACATTAAATTCGATTTGGAAACATTTAATTAAACATTATTCAGATATCGATCACAATGGAAGAATTTTTATTTGCAAAATAAGTAAAATTATTTCACATACGATCAAGTTTAGAATACTAAATTCTTTCAGAAATGTTCTCATAAAATTTGAGGATTATCCTCAGAAATATCTTATTTTGTATATTTTCCCTACTAAATAAACAGTATTTTATAGTACCTTTATAAAATATCTTACCACATTGCAATCTAATTCCCTCACATTAATATCTTAAACAATTGGAGTGATCAACACTAGTGTTGAAAAATACTCTATATGGTTAAGGAATATTTTTGATTGAATGCGAGGAAACAAAAGAGTGTTATTCCGTACTCACACAAATTACAAAAATTTGAATAAATTAATAAGATTCCTAAAAATATTATTATTAAAATAATAATAACTGAGAATGTATGCGTGTTGGTAATGTCCAGGTCAAACTGTATCAAATTTGGCCCATTTATATGCTTAATTAAATATTTTATGTGACTAGGTCTTAATGGCTTCCTCAGCAAAAATTTTTAAACTTCACATTTTGATAAACATATAAATCATACTATATTAGAAGCCTTACGATGTTTTGTACATTTTACTAAGCATTTATAGAATTAAATGCACATCGAAGTGATTCTTTTTTTTTTTGAAATTTTGATTATTTTAATATATTAAGCTGATTTTTGTGTTTTTTTTTCAATAACTTACTACATTACTCAACAGAACATTACTACATTATTGCACAAAAATAACTTTAACATCACTACAAAATATTAAAAATTTTCTTTTTAATGATACCAACATAATAGTAGCAAATCTTTCCCAAATTTTGGCATTTTTTTTTAATATTGTTTTGCCTAATTTCCAAAAACAGATTACATTGTTGACCAGAAATTCAAAATATTTTCATTGTTTCAAAAAAAATTAATCACGTGATTTTTATTCATGTTTGAAAACTAAAGAAAGATTCTGTTTAGTATCTATATAGTGTATAAAAAGAATAAAAATAAAGTTATAATACCAAGAGAATTCGAAAATAAATGAAATGGACATTAACGTATTTAATAGCTCTTTGAAATAATTGCACTGATCTTCATTAGAAAGCTTTATGTGCACAATGAACAGAACATATGTAAGGCAATTAAAATAACACGGCTTTAACATCTGATAATTTGATAAATCATGGTCATGAAGTTATCTCAGCGGTTTAATTGATATTAAACATAACCATTATCACTGGCGAAACAGCTTGTTGTCGATTAGTTGTTAAATATGCTTAAAATATTTTTTTAATAAATCAAAAACAAATTTTTAAATTGTACTTTTTATTTATACAGACATGTGCAGACAATTACAGTTTACTAAGTTTAATTTGTAGTGAGAGCTGACCTAATCTTTTAATTTGAGAATTTATCAATATAATGGTAACACGTTGATAAAAGCCAATTCGTTTCACTTACACGTAACTTAATCGAATACATTTCATAAGAAATATATTATTAAAAAATCCATTTTAAATATTTTTTGAAATATAATTAAAATTAGAAAAATCTAACGGTAAAAAATTGATATAATTGAAAAGATAATTTTTGTTTAATTTTAAAATAATGTAAGAATCAATTTTGTGCTGTATTGTTTTCGGATATTAAGGCGGAAAAACTTCAAAATTTCACAAATTTTTAATAAATTAAAATTCAAATAGAAAATTCAAAAAAAATCCCTTGATTTGCACATCTTGACACTACAAAATATAGATGTATCAAATTTGATATCTATAGACTAAACAGTCAGGTCTATAGAACGTCAACGCATACATTCATCTTATAATAAGTTAAGATGATCGAATAGCGCAATAAATTAAACTTCTAAAATAATACAATCACATAATTATTAAAAATTTGGAATTTTAAAATACTTTACCCAGGAAGCTACCTATTAAGACTAAGTTACTTACAAAAGGTTCCATCATAATCAATAATTACGGCAATCAATTCATCGCCAAAAACGGTATTTATTTTCTTATCGACAATGAATACATCAATCATTAAAACTGAATTATATATAAAAGAGAAGTATGAATAATATTTATCTATTTTACTTTATTGTACAAATACTTTAGGGTAGACAATATTTTTTAGTTTCTCCGTCGGCAAAAGCAAATTTCTTGGTTGTCCGACTCGTTAGCATCCAATTGGCCATATGAAAACATAGCTTTTCTAAGTTCAAAGGAATAAGTTGGCAAAGTTTTATAGCCAGTAGATGAATGCTACGGCAGCACATATTTACGGTCAAAGAAAAATTCATTTATATATATATGATATAATAATTGTAATATGCCTATAACCTTCGCGCAAGTGCAAGCAATAAGTTAGTAAAGTTTTATTGCAGTCGGATGAATGGTACGACAGCGCATAAAGCACGAGTAAACATAATTCATTTTTATATATTAGATATAATATAATAATTGTATTATGCCTATAACCTTCGCCAAGTGCCAGCAATAAGTTGGCAAAGTATTATCGCAATCGGATGAACAGTACAGAAGTGCATAAAATACGAATGCACAAAAATTCATTTTTATACTATATTAGATAACAATGAAATGATCATCTCGATACAAACTGAAAATTTTACAGGACAAAATAAATTGCATGGAATGCACTGTGCGAGGAAAAGGTTTTTAGAAAGGTTAAAAATAAAAGACGACTGAAGCAATTTTTCTAAATCTATCACCTTTAAAAATAAAACGATTTATTTTCTTAAGTTTCCCTTTCAAAAACAAGATAAAAAGAAGAAAAGAATACCTGTCCACGGGTTCATCCCGGCGAATAACTGCCCATTTCAGCATCGCATTTTTGTAAACACGACATAGGAAGGAAAAAAAAATACACAGTGTAGACAAGTGAGAAAAGGCAGGTTTAAAGGGACGGAATGACGATTCGAAACTCTTCCGCGTTTAGCAGCTGGGGGTGAGCACCGCGTTGATGCTGACGCTGCTGCTATAGCAACCAAGTCTAAAACTGGCTACAAAAAAAAAGCTCCCCTTATTGTCTAAAAAGAATAACATTTGCGGAAAACCATTAATAAGGATGGTTTTTAAAGCAAATATTTATTTCGAAATTTCTAATAATGCTCAAATAAGACTTTTCTTCGCTTAAATTATAACTCTGGTCCATAGGCTTCCGAATATAAGCTTTTCTTTAATAAGGATAATACATTTATTTTAGGTAATGCATATCATATAACGAATTATATGTTTAATATTTAAAGGAATGTGTAGTTTAAACTCAAAAGAAAAAAGCCCAAAGAATATTATTGATCACAAAATAACTGATTTGATTTGTGGATATACTATTAAACTATGCAAGATACGACGAAAGCTGTCAGATGTTTCGACATTCTGCATTTTTGTTTAAAACTGTGAGAAGGAAAAAAAAAAAAAGTTTAAGAACCTCGCATGATTTCAGTTAGTTGTCATAAATTGCACAACAGACCGCAGATTAGTAAATATAAACACTTGATACACAATTCCTAAAATTCACTGTATTGTTTGAGGGAAAATTATCTATAACTCCAATAATTTTATGAGAAATCATTCCCCTCTAGCAACCAGCTAGTTAACTGGGAACATTGATTATATTTAATATCAGATAAATCGTTTAGATATAGCTTCATGTTCATGATTACACAAAAATGTCAGACATTAAAATCGTGTTATTTTGATTGTCTCAAGTTCTGTTTATTACATACATGAATCTGTCTAATGAAGACTAGTCTCATAATATCATAGTACAATTAAAAACATCCATATCCGTTCCAATTATCTTTTTGGTTTCGCAATGTTGTAATTTTTTATTTGTTTTGTAAATTTAACATATATTAAACAGAATCCTTCTTTAGCTGTTAACAATTGGAAGAAAATCACGCATTTAATATTTGATGAAACAATGAAAATGGCTTGAATTTCAAAGCATTTTTGTCGTCTATTTTTGGAAATTCGGGATATATATATATATATATATATATATATATACACACACACTATTGTCAAAGTTATTCTTATACAATAATATTTTCGGAATTATTGCGAAATTGAATAGCATTCAAAATGATTGATTTAATCAGCTTTGTTCACAAAATTTATTTACATTTATTATTATTACTAGCCGCCTTTGGCGACCAGCCAGTTCGTCAATCTTAATGATCATTAAAATTTTAATAATTAAATATTGTATGTAATTCCTACTTTATAGTTTCTTCATCAAAATATTTTAAAACTTCAAATCTTGATAGTCATATAATTCACTCATAATATTATAAAGGTCTTCAGCCATAACGTAATATGTATCTCTCTAATTTTCTGTTAGCTCCCGTAGAATTTATGCTTTAAATTAAAGTGGAAATTATTAAACTTCAATTAATATAATAATATTTTTTTTTACTGAAACGAAGCATTTTTTTTTTTTTAAATACGAGTACTGAAAACAGAGTCGCTGAGTATTTAAATCTTATGGACACTAAAGAATATTTTTCTTAATTTATATATCTCAAGAAGTTTTCAACAAAATTTTCTCAGATTCGTCATTAACAGATCGATTAATTAACAATGTTTAGTTTTAAATGCATCCAATACTAAAAAAATAAAATGAATCGTTTGAAATAATCTGTCGAAAACATACTAAGCCTTCAAAATCAAGTCCGTATCCGTTGAAAATAGTTATCAACAATCAGAACAGAATGCGCATGAATGAATTTTCAACGCCAGTTATGGTAACGAAAATGCGTGAATTTTCTACTCCAGCTGGTGTAACGCTATGCAGATAAGAAATTTTTAATTTCATTTATTCTGTTTTATTTTTATTCAAAAGTACTTCAGAATGAATCTGAAAGATCGATTAATTAACAATGTTTAATTTTAAATGCATCAAACATTAAGAAAATAAACAGAATCATTTGAAATAAGCGGCTGAAAATTTGTTAAGCTTATCCTCTTTAGCGGCGTGGGGAAAAAAAAAAACTGAAGCTTTACTCATTTGGCGGTGGGGAAATGAAAAGATTTGTTTGGCGAGAAAATTAGTTTTTAATTAATAATTTAAATTCTAGTTAAAAATTCAAAAAAAAAAGGGACCCCAGGTGCACATTCCCGACCTCCAAGGTATGCATGTGCCAAATTTGGTAGCTGTAGGTCGAACGGACTGGCCTGTAGAGCGCCGACACACACACACATTGAGATTTATAAAAGTATAGATTACTATTTACAGAAAAAAAAATTCGAAATACTGAAGTTTGGATTATCGAATTTGCTACTCTTTTGCGTTTTAGAAATAGAAATATCAAAGTAACTAATTTTAGCCAAAATGATATCGAACTTTGTCAGCTTTATGTAATTCGATATTATAGTATTTGAGGGATGGAAGGATGGAAGTTTCACTAATTCTTTTAAATACAAAATTTTCAAATTTATAAAAACTTTTAATTTTAATCCGAGAAATTTCGGAAAGTGATTTTAAATTATTTTCAATAAGCACTGCGATCTTGCTTTAAAAATACATCCACATAGTTAATCTCAAAGTTCGATGTTAAAATCCAGCCAGATTATCCTCTCACTTAATCCTTGTTATTTTTGGACTCTTCTTTCCCTTAATAAAGGAATACGAAACAGAAGGTCAACGAATCAGATTTATCTAAAAAATATTTATCCATAAGATATCGAATCATAATAAATTCTCTCCATTTACTGCTTTTTTTTTCGTTACTGGACTTTTAAATTAAAAAATTCCACCATATTCTACAAATTAAATTGCTTCCTGTATGAAACCTGCTTTCTAGACTAAAACCTGTTTTTCTCCTCAAAATTTAAATTCTAATTACTTTTTACATATTTTTTTAATTAACTGCTGAGAAGAATAGTTTTTGGCAGTACAAGAGTGACGATTCATTTAAAAGATGACCTGAGAGCAAATGTAAGTGTTTTTAAATGTTAAAATTCTTGAAGTGAAATGATGAGTCCAGGTCATCATGAATTTTCTTGAGCCACACTCACAAACTAAGACGAACTGAACTCGCCAGAAATTTAGAATAGATGTTTTTCATGAAAAATTTTATTATAGAAAAAATATTAAAATTCTATATTAATCCCTCCATTTAAAACTAAGAAAATTAAATAATCTGCTTCAGCTGAACCGACTGAAAATAAATGTATGAATAATAATTTACACGATAATTAGCAGAACCTGCAGACTTATCCGTGACCGAAATAAACTAAAATAAAGCTATGAAAGCAAAGTAAAAATAACAATAATGAAGATGATGAATTTGCACCGACTTTTTATTCTGGTCGTAATCATCGTTTGGCAACTTATAGACGATAAAAGTCGAAAAAATAACTAAAAATTAAAACATTCTTAAAAAAAATACACTATAAAATTAGAAAGTTGGTTTCAAGCGATATTATAAGAATTTAAATAATATGAAAATAATTTTTATAGTATTGGATTTCTGAATTTGGCTCCTTGACAAATTAGCGAAGAAGTGAAACCTCCTCGCGGATTTACATTTCTTTCGGAAATCACTCAAGAAAACTTTTGAACTCGTCGGAAAAACAATTAATTAAAAATCAATATAATGATCATTCTTGCTTTGCATTAAAGAGAAATGCATAAATTATAACATTTAAAATGTTTGGAAAAGATACTAATGTCGAATCGAGAAACAAATCTTTTTATAGACATAAAATTAATTTTATAGACTTTTTATCACACAAAATCTTTTTATAGACATTTCTTCATGTTAATTATTGTATTATTAAAATTCTTCGGGAAAAAAAATTCAAAATTTCTCAAAATTCACTAAATTATGATGAAAGTGCAAAACAAATTTCTTCAGAATGATAAAAGTTTGTTCATTTCAATAGTGAACTGATTCCCTTCCTCCCCTTTTACAATCATTAAAAATGATACCAAACAAGTACATGCGAAAAATCATCCAAAACAAGACAAAATATTAAATAAAAAAATTGCAAATAAAATTTTAAAATTCGCTCTTAACCATTATTGTCTGGGTACTACATTTCATGGCTGTAAACGTGTTAATTAACCTGAAGACAGTAGATACAAACACACGAAATCTTTTTATAGACATTTCTTCATGTTAATTAATGTTCACAAAATCATTAAAATGCTAATGCTATTATTTAATAATTCAATTTAAACTTATGCATTGTGTAATAAAGAAAACCGAATGTTATGATTTTACATGGTAAGGGAGAAAAAGCCATTACTTTTTCAGTTGGATTTAAAATCTTATAATCTTGAGATGTCAAGCTAGGGTTCATTCCTAAATTAGGTCCCAATTTTAGCCAAATATAACAGCAGATTTATAGTTATATTCAGCAACTTATTTTTTTTCCCCAGCCCAATAATGAATATAAAGTAAATCAAAGATATTTTTTCCCCCACTTCCTAAAAATAAACCAGCGGGATGGTTTCCCAAAACTTTCTTGCATACACTCTAACAATGGTGTTATACAAAAAAAAAAAAAAAAAATGCCTTGCATATAATTGGCGTAAAATAATTACGAAATACTAAACATTGATGAGAATTTAAGATTTTTACTGAATATATAGTGCCACTTTAGGTGAATATTTAGGCAATTAATCCCTGACATGTGTTTAATAATATCTGAAAGCCGGCGTCCTGGCATAGGGATAGCGCGTCTTCCCCGTGATTTGGGCGTCCTGGTTCGGGCATGGTTGTTCCTTACCCTGTGTTTTATCTGTGAGGTGTGTGAAAGAGCCTTCCCCCTCCCTGTAAAAAGGGGTTGTGCAAGCGAATGTGTGAGTGTCATCTTCATATGAGCTAGAAGGCTAGAAGTCAGACTCCTGCCCTCGGGTGCTCAGGAGCCTTTACCCTCAGAAGCTACTGCACAAACATTCGGCTTAAATCGCTGACCTCCTCAGCGGGCTTGTCTATGACAAGTATCATAAGTAACAATAACAACAGTATCCGAAAATCGAATTTGTATTTTTCCCCAACCGATTGAAACAAAAATTTGACACAAAACTACAATTGAGATCACAAAACCTCGTCTCAAATTTGATATATTTAAGTCATTGCGTTTTCGAACTATCATGCTTGCATGTTTCTAAAAGTATAAACCTATAGACAGTCAATCACTTGTTGAATTTGGCAGGTGATGGACTGTAGATGTTAATTCCGTATAGATAATTTTATCTATCTAACTCTCTACGTTTTATAGTTATCGTGCTAAATTATATTTGAATAGACAGACTTCCTCTGAATGGATTTTAATGAAAATTTGACAGAAGTCTAGAAATTTCGTATAAAGACCGTAATACCAATTTCATACGTCTAGTCAAAGCGTTTTTGAGTTAGCATTATCACAGACAAACAGATGGACATTTTCTAAAAATGTGTTTTTTAAGCTGTGTTTTAAACTGTTTTTTCAAGTTATCTAATTCTAGTTCGAATTTTTTGACGATTATTATACTTTCTCTATACTAAGTGTACGAAAAAATATTAAAAAAATCCACAAATGACTATGAAAAAAAAACATGAATCTGAGAGAGCTATGGAGTATTTTGATACATCACACATATTTATCTTTATTATTAGAATTTAATCAGAAAAATTATATTTCATTACTACTAAATCTATGTGTCTCTGCATTTCCCCCTGAGGTTGGATATTTAATTTCATATTAAATATACTATAAATAGTAGGCAGTCATTTAACAAACTAGATATGCTTCTTATTTTATTAAATATCTTACTGTGCTCTCCTTATAAATGCCATAATAATTTAATAAAATCAGAAAATAAAAATATCGCATTGATAAAAAAAATATAAGTAAATAAACTGATTTATTTAAGAATCTGAAAATAAACAAAACAGCATCCTCATTAAATTTTTGAGAACAAGGAAAAACATTATTGCAATTATAAATAAAAATATTTTTATGCAATTATAAAATCTCTTAAAAAATGAATAAAATTAAATTGATATCAATGAAAAGATAACTTTATGAGTTAGGTGTAAATTTATTTTTTGTGATTAGATTTTCTAAAGTTTTTTGCAAAAAAAAAAAGTTTCGATTTTCAAATAATTAAAATTTTAATTAATTTTCATACTATTTATTATTCTCAGCCTTCTAAGTATTTTATGCCAAATTTAATTCTTATAAATTCATTAATTATCTCAGTAGAGTGCAGACACACACATGTTTGTCTTTATAGTACAGATTATCACCTTTCATATAGAAGCACAAAAAAAAAAACTATAATTTATAAATTTGCTATAATTATTGAAGTAAAAATATGAAATATTATAAATTTCACCTTTGAAAATTTCATCATATCTTAAATAAGGCAATACTTTTAAATAAACAGCATTTTTTAATTTTATGTAACAGCTGGTTAATTTCTTATAAATGTTGTATTTAACAGGGACAAAATGGAACTTCACATTGAAAAAAAAAAATCTTAAAAGTACAATGCTCTGAGCATTGTATCTTTCCTATCACTTAACTCTCTGATATTTGAACTTGCTAATTATTTTTGAAATTTTGTCAAAGGGTTGTACCAACTTTAAACTAGATGAAATCTTGAGACAAAACATACAAGAATTTGTTTCTCCAATATACGATGATTACACTGCATTTAACTTATTTAAAAAATTTATCAAAACATTTAAATTTTTTAACCATTATATAAATGAGAGAAAAAGAGAGAAATTAGTTCCCTTTCTAATATTCCAGCTTCTTCGAGTAAGGAATTATACTATTTTATATTTATTTCAAAATAATTAATTAGGATGTGTCAGCAGGATTAATCCTGTTGACACAAAAATATATAAAAAACAAACTGATTAATAAATACTGTCTTTAAATAGATCTTGCTGCATCAATGACCATCCGCTGTCAATAATTAATTATGTTAGCCTTAATTTTGTACAGAAGTACATTTATTCAAAACATTGAATATTTTAAATAAACTTTATAATAATTCTTTTTTTTATTTTTAATCTATTAAATAAAACTATATTAAAACAATATATAACAATAATATAATTAAAAATAATAATTTTTGCAAAATTGCATTCAAGTAATTCATTTTTTTTTTTTGAGAATGCCTATCTTCTTTCCAATACAAAGTTAAAAGTGCATGTATGAATCCATTTCCATTTATATTAATTAAATAATAATGTAATGAAACATTTTACTCGGGAATAATATTTCTAAGATTAATGTGAGATAAATCATTTCTATTAAAGATATTTATGAACTAGATTAAATTTCTATTTTAATCTTAAATTTCGATCATTTGAACTTAAAAATAATGATTTTAATGAAATATAATTATATATTAAGACTTTTCATTTAAAAGGCACCAACAATGATGATATAAGTACTACAATTGTGAAAATGCATAATTTATCATTCTTTACTGCTCAATGCTACATACTAGCACCCCTTACTATTTTTTTCACTAACTTTGAGAGTTCAACATTTGGTTAATAATTTTAAATAAATTTTACTATAATTAAGTAAATATGCTAACTAATTGATTTTGATGTTAATTAAAAGTCAAAATTGTTTTCCATTTCCTTTCCCATATTCTTTACTTCACTCAAAGAGATTCATAGAATTGCAACTGAATAATGAAATAAAAGTAATGCAGGATTAAAATGTTTTTTTATTAGTTAAAAGAAAGATTTCCAGGTGTGGCATAAAAAATAAGCAAAACGAATATTGTTTATTAGTATTATTAAATTATATTTCAAAATAGGAAGACACTTATTGTAACTCTTTAAGAAATTCTGCTCACTAAAGTTACCTACACATTATTCAAATTTAAGTTTCCTTAAATTGTAAATTATTTTAAAAATTCAATCTTACAGAATGAAACGGAATAATTGAAATTTTGAAAACATTTCCTTTCAGCATCTACATCTTTTGTACTAAAAATTATTGAAAAATTCATTCAGACTGCAAGAAATTGTTTTTTTTGATTTTACAATAAAAATTATTTTGAAATAAACTTTTAAAAACTTATCTTTATTTCCATATTTATTTTTAAATTTCAGATTTGAAGGGGGAAAAAATCTTTAATAAAAAGATACTTCTAAATTTCTAACATCATTGGTACCACCATCTTGATCGTACTTTCTTCAAATGGAAAACGTGGTAAGGAAAGGCTAAGCACAGTCAGGATTAGATAATGGTAGGAATCCAGTTCTTTCAAATAATAATTTTTTATTTCCGAGTTATAATCTTTGTGTCAGAAAAAAAAAATCAGATAGCCATCTGCTTTATCCATGTATTTCATTTGAAGGTTGAAAGTAATCCATGGAGAGGTTTAATGGAGAGGTTTAAATAATAAACAGAAAACACAAAAAAATAATAACCACATTTAAAAAGTAAAACAAAAATAAATTGAAGCACTGCAATGTTGCAGTGTCTATGTATGTATGAACTGCAAAAGAACACATGCTATAATTTCATACAACCAGAATTTCCCTATATCTTCAAGTACAAAAAAAAAAAAAAAAAAAAAAAACAGTACTATTTAACAAAATATACATTTATAATAAATAATTTATTTCTATCAGCAAAAAAATTTAGGTTGAAATATTTACCTTTTATTACTCTATTTTTTCTTTTTCTTTTCAAATTTATCGTGAATTAAATATAATCATTATTAAAATAATAAAAAAAAAATACTAGATTTATCAGAAATTTGTAAAATTCCATTTAACAGCATTAATTTTTCCAATATGAAAAAAAAAATTATTATTATGATAATACTCTAAAAAGTTTTTCTTACTTGATTCCAGATGCTTGAGCTTTCTCAGATTTAGACAGCACAGATAAGGTATGTAATACCTGCAAATATAGTCAGATATGCAAAGAAAATTAACATGTGTTCTAATTAGATTTTTAAAACTACATTAAATATTTAAAGGCCTAGACTTAAGAATTCCTAATATAAAATATTTATGTATAGTAAATTATGTAAAATTAGTATGCATAAGTAAATTATAAATTATATCAGTTTTTTTTTTTTTTTTTAGTTCCATAATGAGCATCCACTTCAAAATGCCTAAAAAAACATTAATCAATTAAAGAGATATCTATTTGAATTTTTTAATCCATATGTGAATTATTATTATATAATACATATGCAGAAGCAAAAATTTTCTTCACTTAGCAAATTAAATGACAATAATACAATATTCCATCCTTCATAACAGTTTTTAACAAAGATTAAGAATAAAAAGAATACCCAAAAAATTATTTTTATCCTCTGCCAAACTAAAACATGGAAAATTACAGTACATTTATTTTATTTATGTATTATGTAACATTACATGTACCAGTTAAAAGTCAGATAGCTTATATAAAATACACTTAATATGTTTGTTACCAAAATTAAAAAAATTAATCCTTATTTTAGTCTTATTATAAAATGAAAATGTAAGCATGATTGCATGAAAAAGAATTGAACTGTAGGAATTTAATATGTGTTCCATATATTATTGACATGTGTTATTATATATATTATTACATATATTATATTACATATATTATTGACATGTGTTATATATATACAAGTGGTTATCAAAGTAATGGGAACACATAAACGAATACAAGAATCTTCATTAATAAAGTGTCGGACCACTTTTGGCATGCTGTGGAAAGCTTGGAGAAATGCTGTGGAAAATATTGATTCCAGACTGAATGTCTTAAATTATATGGAGTTGAGGGATTATGAGGGCCAGAATCGAAGTTTCATTTTATCCTTGTTTTCATCAAACCATGATTGGACAAATCACTCTATATGAATAGGAACATTATCATCCTGAAAAAATTCTGTCTCCTACAAGAAACAAAGTTTACATAATAGAATGAAGCTGATTAGCTAAAACTTATCTCCAGTAATCGTTGCTTTCAGGATTACGACTGGACCAGCAGAAAACCATGATATAGCTGCCGATACCAGGACAAATCCATCTCCATGCCTGATAGTTGGAAGGGCGCAATAACGATCATACACTTGTCCAAGTGTCCTCCAAATGTGTTCCCATTCAGTTGTGGTCAAAAATGTGACAGATGATTTGTCTGACAATATAATTGCCTTCCACTTATCAATCAACCAGGTTTTACAATTATGGCACCATTGTAAATGACGTTTGGCATTAAGTGGCTTGGGAACAGCTGCTCTGTCATAAATATTCTGTTTGTGTAGGTGTTTCCTATTAGTAACTATAGACACAGGAGAATCCTAATGTTGAACGGGCCCTGCATTGAGTTTATCTATCGTTTTCTCATTTTTAAACATTACAATCTGTTTCAATACTTATTGATTTCCTTTACTCAGCTTTCCCTTCCATTCCACTATTCTGCTTTGCCGAGCTCGTCTAGCTGTGCTGTGTGTTCCTTAAAAACACCTAAAGTTCAAGATGCAATTACTTTAGCTAGTCAGTTTCCAAAAATCTGGCCTCTTTGAAAGTCTGTGAAGTTTGACATTTTATGTTTTTGCCAAAATTCCAAGACATATACAATTTTGTTAAAGCTTTCTCATACTACCATGATATATACTTTTATATTAAAAAAAAACTGATAGCTAGGATTATATTTTAAGGCTTGTGAAGCACATTGTTAAATGTCATTTTTATTTACAGGTTTTTCCATAATTTTTATAATTATCCAAACACGATGGCATTTTAACATCTAGTAATTACAATAATTCAATTGTAAAAATTTTTATTAATCAAAGCATTTAATAAGGAATCAAACAGTTAGTCTTTTGAAATATTTTTTTTAATGTTTTTTGTTTGATTAGTATTATTTATTAACAGGAGAAGAAAAAATAAATTTTCATTTTACCTTGCCAAAATCTGTACAGTCAAACAACATTGATGGTTCAAACAAGTCTGAGGGAGAAATGTCAAATACATTTTGACATGTCTGAAGAAATGTCCGGATGTTTTTCAAGCATAAAAACTGCAAATAAAAAAATCACAAAATTAAATTTCCAAATTTTAATTGCTAATTCTGTTACATTATTTAAGTGTACAGAATTTTTTTTTATTAAATTATCACATATATTTAAAGAAATGCTATGAAAAAAACCTATAATATTTTGGAAATTATCTTATAATAAGGTTTATCTCTGATTACTATTCAAAATACTTCAAATCACTAAATCTACAAGAAATAAGTAATTCCATTTTAATCATATTTTTCACTGTCAATGGCTATTATCACATTTTTATTTATTGCAAAAGAAAATTTAATGTATCAAATTTATAATTTAAATAGGCTTTAATTCATTTGAAGATGAATGTAAATATGACACCAGTAACATACTAAGAGATGAGTAGAGTATAAGTGCTTTGGTCATAACTCTTCAAATGAAGGGCAAGAAAAAGATAGTTTTTTATCATTATTTTATACTTTTATGGTCAGATGTCAGAAAATGAAATTCATGAGAAGGGATATCAAAAAAAAAAAAATATTACATGCCAAGTTTTATTTACTCCTATAACTATCATAAATTAATCTTAATAGCATATACACATTGTTATAGCATATACACAAAAACATTTAAATGGTTTTATTACTTTACTTTCATAGTTCAATTGTAGCAGAAATGATGACACTGCTTAAGATGACAAGAATATATAAGATGACAATTTTTAAAATTATTTTTATTTGCATCAGAAATAATGAAAGGATAAGATTCAAAGAGCAAAAACCTTTAGTTAACATGGAATCTTGAATTAGATTATTCCATAGTTTATTAATAAGCAAAAGAAAAAATTACTCACTGTAGCATTACTTTCTTAAAAATATTTTTTAAATGTTTGCTGAAGAATAATCTCATTACAAAACAGGAAATCTGGATATTTATTTTACATATAGATACTTTAACATGTGGTTGATGTTATGTTATTTATCACTGTGAAGATTAATCTATTTTAGTTAATATCATAATACACTAGATTAACTCTTTTTTCATGTTTGATTCATTCTAACTCAAATGTATCACGAGGGTAATTTTAAAAATTTTAACAAATTTTCCAATACAGTCAAGAGGATACAAAAAGACAGATTTAAATACATAGTCAAGAGGTAATTCAATTATGAAATTTCAAATTCTTAATCCTCATGTAATCAATTATTATGATATGATATCTTTCAGCACTAAGAAATTAGCTTTTAAAGAAAACAAATTATATTTTTCATATAAGTTTTAGAGATATTTAAGGAAACATTTAAATGCATATGAGTTATTTGATTTGAAATTGAATATTAAGAACAAAATTAAAACAGGCTCAGACATTAAATAAATAGAAGTAAAAATTGTGTTCAACAAAATATTTTACATATGAATATCAAATATATATGGCATGTCAATAAGTAAATGAAATTTAAACAGAAGCATTCCATCAACTGTTATAAAAAAAAGATACACACCTGAGACATCTGAGGTCGTAAACTTATTTCTTTTAAATCTATACATCCTGAAACAAGTTTATTTAGAAGTTGGCACAAAACCACCCCGTCTCTAAGGGTGTAAACTAAATCTAAGACTTGAGCAGATGGCCAAGTAACTCTGTGATCCGGTAATATCACTTGTTGCTTAATTAACCAATCGGCGCATTCTCGCCACAATGTTTCAGCCATTTTTTTCTGTTCATTAACAAAGATATTCACTTAATAATGAAGTAACATGAAGAGCATTACCAAGTGTCACGAAGATAAACAACCCATGTTTTGATTATGGAAATCTGTAACCAAACCAATAACAATCAACTTCTTACTTCAATCAAACTCATGAGCCATTGCCATATTTACAATTGACGAACAACTTTATTTATTCTTTGTGAGAAAAAGAAATTTCAATTATGTTTGATTTTAGTATTATTTTTTGCTAGTATTTACAAAATATTTGGAATCATATTCATTTATTTAAAATTTTAATTTCTAAAATAACTACTTTTAACCACCATAAATCTGGCAATTCTTCCTGTTTGTTGACTTGTGTTATGTTGCGTGTTGCGGGTAGCGTTAACAGGAGGATGCATTGGAGGATCAAGCCAGGTTCCCATTAGTGCCTGTAGACGGCACTAACAAGAACTATCCCAATTCCAGGACTAGCTATGATAGGGGTTATAAGATTTAGGAAATAAGCATATTTCTGGCGAATTGTGCCAAACTTTTTCATTTCCTATTACGCGATTTGGTTTTTCATTTTATTCCGCTACAACTTTGAATCATCAAATTGTTTTGCTTCTTTTACACTCTTTGAAAAATTCATCAGATATTTTTTTTATTTTAAATTGAATTTGATATAAATAAATGCTTTTTTGTTATTAAAATATATTTATTTTTTAAGACTTTTTTAGTCATTCTCTAAAAATTATTAATTATTAAATAACTTATTAAAAATATAAATGTATTTATTTATTTATTTTAATTTTATTTTTGTATAAATATTTTTCCTTTGAAAGAAAACGTCTCCAACAGTTGAAAATAATAGAAATATTTTGATGCAAAATGTGAATAAATAAATGTGTTTATCTTATTGCTATTCGAAATAACATTTGGCTGCAAGGACTCTCCATATAATATATATATAATTTTTTTTCTAATAAAAGAGAAAGTGTTTTGTGTTTGCAGAGAAGAATAAATATGCTTTGGAGGGTGGGAAAGTGTAATGTTTGGTAGTGCAATTTTTTAATTTTTATTATTTAAAAACAGCAAAAATGTTTGGTGTTTTTCTGCAATAACTTCTAAAAATATTTCCCGATTAAAAAAGATTTTAATTCATCTTTAAAATGAAAATATATTCATACATATATCTTTTTAATTATAAAATCTTATGATATTCCTTCTTTACTTTAACAAATTTTTAAATATTGATTTTCAACAATATCGTTATAATGAAAGACAAATCATTTTCATTGTTCAATCAAAGCTGAATAATTTTCCTTTGCTAAAAAATATGAGACAAAATTGTTCATACTTTTAATATAATAAAATTTATTGGCTGGCATGCTACCAATAAACTGCGTCTTTCGGGGCAGATTGTTGGATTTAGTGCTTACAAATTTAGTTATTTCTTGGATAGCAATATTAAGAAATAGTGTTTCAAAAATTAAATTAAAATTTTAATAAAAAATTAACAAAATTCCAGAATTTTCTTTAATAACTTCAAATCATATCACAGACCAAAAACATTTTAAATTTTAAAAAATTAATTTTTTAATAATCTTTTTTTTAATTCTATTCAATATTTTTCTTCTTTGTTCTTAATATTCGTCAAAATACTTTTAAACATATTTTTCATTGGTTTGGTAAACTATACTTTTATATGAGCACATTGCAATGATATTAAATACAATTTTATGTGCATATTATTGTCACTTTAATTTTTTACAGATAAAATAAAACCAGACGATTAAATTCTACAACCTTAGCTTCCTATAAGGTTTTGGATGAATATTCGAATGTACTTTATTATTTTCATTTTTATTTTTTATTCATTTCATTTCATTCATTTTAGGTTAACATAAAATTAAAAATTAGGTATAACTGGAGCATCATCTTTTTTTTTCTAATAAAATACAATTGATTTTCTTTATTTTACCAGTTTTTATGGCTTTTTTTAGCATTTAATAAAAAGCAATTTTAAAGATTACCTTTTTATTAGTTTTAATATATTCTCTTCTTAGCTCAATCATTAAATAATTCTTCCGTCAACTGCAAGATAATTCTTTTCGAAGGTTATGTTAATTATTTATATATTATAGTTTACTTAAACAGTAATTCTCATAAAAAGCTAAAAAACAATATTTCTCATAATAATTTACAACTATATATAACTTGTTCTTTCCTTGCAATTCATGCATTAATTTAACAAAAAATTAATTTATTGCAAATACTTTATAATTAATTGACGTAATTAAAGTAATACTAAATGTATGATGGACAGACCCGTTGGTCACCGAAAACAGCTGGTACATCCCTAATTATTTCAATTTCGTTTCCAAAGTAATCGTCTAACGATAATCATCCTTATAATGTAAATGTGTTTTCAATGTGAAACAAAACAGTGTATATCAGTGGGGAACGCGGTGTTAATGTATTAAATAGTTTTAGCTAACATTAGAGCTCATGTTTCTTCTTGGGCTCTAGCCATGTCATACATGGAAAACCTGCTTAGTTATGCCCCGAATCCTCTTAAAGTCTAAAATTAATATTTATTGACTGCTTCTCTATTTCCATTTATGTTCAACTGCCGGGTATTCACCTATATTGTTATATTAATGTTGAATGTGTAGCATGGACCGTTAATTGTTCTATAAATTTCTACATATCTTTTCCAATTAACTACTATTCGTCAAATAATCTACATTTGTTCTATGAAAATGTAATGAAACTCGCTTGTAGATTATTTGACGAAAACAAGCTGGAATACATAAAGCCCTTCAAACCCATAATGGGATTTATGATAGATGATTTTATCAGTTTGTAAATTCTTTCAATCAGACTTCAAATCTTAAGAAATAAAAAATTCAATTAAATGTGTATCAAAAACTATTGTTACGATTGTTTCAAACGCTATCAATAGAAGGATATTGGAAAACCTACCAAGAAAAATGATAGGAAAAACCATGAAGGAGCCCGAAGTGGAGCAGTTTTCGGAAAGGGGATATCCTACAATAGCAAATTTTCAGACATTGTGTTTTAATTTTGTTCAATTAAATCTTATTACTCCTCCCAATGGTTAATCCATTAATCTTATCCGGTATCAATGACGTCATGTAATTGATGTTGACCACTTGTTATCTGCTAGGAGAAAACAGATTAAGGAAAAGAAGTGTCTTTGACGGCAGATCAAAAAGATCCTTATATTTCTTACAGACTACTTATATTCTCTTTTCAAATTTATCACAGAAATGATGCAAAAATAAATACAAGGTGATTCGAACCTTTAATTCAAAATATCGTAGTATAATAATATTTTAGGTTTCATTTTAATCTATATATTATTCTTTTCTCTTAATTACAACAGTAATAAAGTAAATAAAAATGGTGTTTAATATCGACAATGTCAAACACATTCTTGAGTACGAGACCAAGAATTAAGAAGAATCGGTCTTGAGTCGATTGCTTCCAACTGGGCGACGCTCATAAGGTCTCTTTTATTTCCTGCATACAGGGCTAATTTTTTTTTCCGCCTTAAAAAATCCTAGTAGTCTTTTTACGAAAGGTATTGTGTGTTTGTAACATAAAATTTATAGCTACTTTGTCTATTTAGTGGGAGGGAAGGGGCACGAGAAGGGTATTGGGACCGGACATTTCAATACGAGTCAAACGTCCAATAAATCATTCTTAGCTCATTAAAAAAAGGGGGATAGGGTGTGATTAGTCTTTGCTAAAAACATATAAGCCTGCTGTTTGTTTGGTGAGAAAGTGTATTGGTATTTTAACTAAATTTTGATACGTAAACATAAGGAAAAAGCTTCTGTCTGTTTGTGCATGTGCTGACTTTACAAACCAGCCTTTTTGACATGTATCAATCAAATTTGGCAAATCTATAGTTTGGTGGGTAAAAATGTGCTATTCAAAGAGATTTTTAAATTTTTTAAATTAATTAAAAATTAAACGAAATATTGGCTTTTATTTGGGATAACTTTAAAAATTTACAGTAGAAAAATAGTTTCTATAGCATCATAAAATTAAAAAAATATATATCTTTTTAACGATACCAAATTTTTTTATCATACAATTTTTCTTACATTATTTAATAAATTTTTTGCGCCATACAACCACCCGGTGGCTTTGTTGTCGTAGGCAAATGGGGGTAGCTTTTCAAAAGCAGCAGAGAGAGGTAAGCAAATGGAAGGCAAATGGGGGAATCAATTACAGAACTGTCATACGTATCTATTTTTCTTTCTTGATGCTCATAAAAGCATTTGTTACTGCCCTACTAAGAAATACTTCTCTGCAACTAAGCTTTCTTTAGAAACTATATTTAAGAAATTTTATTTTGATGATAATAATGTTTATTAAAATTATTTGATAAAAAAAACCTTCACTTTTACGAATAAAAATTTTACGAGATACTGCATCCTAGTGGATATTAAATCAAAAGAATAACATTAGGTCAGCATACATATATGCAATTGTAATTTCAATTTTACTGAAGAAATACATAGTTGTTCATATATTTATCTATACTTTAACATGAGTTATAAGACAGACTGCCGACTCCAGAAACTGAAAATTTATCAAACATGCTTTAAAGGTTGAAAGCGGATGCTTTGATGCAATGCATCAAAATTTCCAATTTTAACTAAACAAAATGTTGATGTTTTCCTCTTATAATTCCCAAAATATATTATTGTACAAAAATGATACTAACACCATTTTCCAAACTTAATATCAAAATCCTTTTATTGATATCAATTTCATTATCATACAATTGCCTATTTAATATTAATAAACTAAAAAAAATTAGTAATGTATTTCTACAATAATTTTTATTATTGTAAGAAAATTCATTTCATTCCCAATACTCTATCAAAATTTAACTACTCAAGTAAAGAAGAATTTATTCTTTTGCCCTTAATTTAAACTTGTTTTTTCTGTCACTCAACATTACACGTTTGTTTGTATGCAATATAGTAATTACAAAAAAAAAAAAAAAGTATGACAGTAATAATATTATTTGATAATAATAACCTTTGAAAAAAATGGAATATTATGTCTGCAGTAGTAGCTGAAAAATCTACAAACGAGGATAGCAATTCCTTATCACATCTTGACACAATGCAATTTCTTGTACCCTTCAAGATATTTTATTTGTTTAATAAAAATGTTCAGATAAATTAACACAGCCATATTTGAACTTTTGTTAAAATACCATTTTATCATTCAGATTTAGTATTTAAAACTTCAAAAATAACATTTGAAAATTATGAAATTTTCTTCTGAAGCATTATTTGCAAAAGAATTATTTTTCTTCAAAAGTAAAATTTTCTTTAAAAAAAAAATGCTGTAATGTTAAAGAAATTTAAGTGTGAATTGAATAGTGATGGCATTCAGCTTTCTAATTTTAAGGATAAATAGCCAGAATGGATATTTATTTTTCAATTAATTGTATTCATATAAAAAATTGTATTTTATATGCTAATGTTATAAAGAGGCAGAAAAAGTATAAAGATAAAAGGGAGAAAAAAATATAATTTTTTTAATTTTATAAATTTTTTTAAAAATTAATAAAAAAACAAACAATAACACATTATGCATTTTACACACTTGATTTAAATTCTTTTTAGCTACAATGAACAATAATGAGGTAGATAATTTTTTAAAAAGTAATATTAACTAAATTTTAAAAAAATTTGTTTAAAATGATATTGAAAACAAAAGTGAAAGATATTGATTACGGTTTTCTTTCCCATACAATTTTTAGGCTGTGGTTTAAGCATTAATAAGAATCATGTTTCAGAGGTAGAATTTGAATTTTAAGAAAAGGTTGCATAGATTATTGGCTTTTATACAATGTGAAATATATTATATCATATATTCCACTTGTAAATGATTGTGCTTTCTCTTTGTTCATTAAGTTAAATTTTTTTTTTCCTGTCAAGATCTCTTTATCTATTTAAAAGTTTCCAATTTTATGATACATATCCAAGTTCAACTGCTCTTTCATAAGTTAAAAGATTTCTTTTTTCTTCTTTTGTGAATACCATGGGTCCAGGAAGTTCTTTCAGTTGCATTTAAAATGTACAAAACTACTTTGATTTTTAAAATACTGTTTTCATGCAAACTTCTTCATCAAAACAGTGGACAAAACATATTTTGTGATCCTTCTGATATTTTTCATTCTCTGTCCATCCTTTTTTCTGTAATGAATAAAATCTGTCTTCAGTTGATTGCCATCTATTTTCTCTTACTGATCCAATTGATGTATGTAAGTTAAACCACTCAGACAGTTTTAACCTTTTTATGTCATTAGTTTTCAAATTTTTACTGAAGGTGAATTAACAATCAATACTAAATTATTTTTGGAAATTAGCCTTACTTCACGTTTTTGTAATGGAGACAATGGAAGTGTTTTTAAAATCTCCAAGTGACTAAAATCATATTCTCCAAGTTATTAAATTGCCTATTGAACAAATGAATTTGCAGATAATTTGATTCAGAGATTATGATTTTTTTATTATTGATTCTAAATTGTAAATAATTTAGTACATAATTGTAAATAATTTAGTACATAGTACATAAACAGTGTTAAAATTCATTATTCCATTATAATTATCATTATTTTGAAACAATAAAATTTATTCTCCCATTTAATTTTCCAACAACATTTTTTTTTTCTGTACCCTCATAGAAATTGTTGCTATTTGTTTAAAATTTAGTCAAAACCTTAATTTTAAAAGATAAAGTAGATATATAAACTGTATATAGGTTTATAGGTTTTAAGGATTTTCATCATTCTTTAGAATTTTTTTTTTACACAATATCTCAGAAATATTCACCACTCGGTATTTATCCACTCATTTTAATCAGTTAAAACAATATTAGTACAGCATTTTTTTAAGGTGGGGCAAATGTTTCATATTTTGTTAATGGTTTGGTTAATTAATATACATTAGTATATTACAATAATCAATGCTTGTGAAGCAAATCACTTTTATTTCATGAATTATTACTGAAAATCAAAATGAGAAGAAATTAAACTTAAAAAAAAGTGAGAAAAAGAAAAATTTCTTGAGAAAATGTAAGTGTTAAATAAAATACAACATAAATATTATGTACAAATTAGCAAATGATTTTTTTACAATTCCATTGAAAATTCTATTGACTAATTTAGAATAAACTAATATTATTATATTAAATTCAAAAAAAAAATTTTTTTTGAAAATAAAAATTCCATTCCAAATTTTCTTAAAAAGTTTTTACTTTTGTGCATTATTACAAAAATAGAAAATTCAACATTTTGAACAAATTTATCCAAGATATCAGAATTTTTAGTAAATTTTTCTTTTAAAATATTATTACACCAACCATATAATTAGAAAGAATTGATTCTATTATCTTTTCAGATTTAGTTTGGCTACTTTCAATCAAAATTCTGATTTTTAGCATTAAAAGAAGAATTAAATTGTGGTATGCATAAATAAATTTATTAAGCATTTATGAAACAAAAAATTTAGAATAAGAAACATATGTATTGAAAAAGTACTTTTTAAAATCATGTAATATTAATCAGCTTATGCATATAATTTTTAATTCAATATAAATCTTATTTTAACGAAACAAAAATCAGTTTTTATTAAATAGAAAATATTGAATATTTTGATGATTCCTTCGAAGATTTTTGGTTATCATACTTTCTTAACAGAGAATAAGCCATATTTTATCAAAAACTTAGCTAAAATTATATATATAGTGAAAAGAATTCTTATATATATATATATATATATATATATATATATATATAGTGCATATTTTTACAAGTATGAATTATTCAATTTTAAAACAAATTTTAAAGTGTTTATCATGCACATTATCAATATTTAAAAAAAAAAGAAAGAATGGACAAAACTTCAAGAAAGAGATTATAGATTTTTATAACTGCAGTTTTTAGACCACAAAATATAAATGCTTTATTGCTAATACAAATACTAGCAAATAAGAAAATCAAACCATGCCTGCAGTTATAAAAAATGTTTAAAATGTTCTATAACACTATTTTATTACTTAATTAGGTAAAGAAATATATATATACAATTTTTCAAAAGCATCATTTACAAAAATTTAGCTAATTTTTTAAAAAACATTTAGCTTTGTACATTAAACAAAATATGAGCATAAAATTAATAGTATAAAAAAATTAAAATACTTTCCAATGAATACAGCCAAATTGCAAAAAATAAAATTAAAACAACATCGAATTTGTATTCCGAAAAAAGCATCATTTTTAGCTTACATTAAGAATTTAAATGTAACTTTTAAGTTCATTCCATTACTTTGTGATAGCTTTAAATTTCATTTAACAAACCAATAGATGATAGAATTTAATTCTGAGTTAACATATTAGTTTCTTGCCATTTAATTAATTATAAATAGAATGCGCCTGTGGAAAATTCAGCTTTCCCAAGCTCTCACTGTTCTCAGCCACAGTCAACATTCATTTCTAGTCAAAAACTAGATTCATAAAACGTAATTATGAGCAAAAATAAATAAATTATATCACGGTATTATCCTTTTATTAAGAAAGATCGTGCATAAATAAGGTCTGCCTTCTTCATAGATCCGACGCCAACCGACAATCGTCCACATTCCACCGTCTCCATTTCAAAAATGCGCTTTATTTTTGGCGTGTAAATAAATTTTCACCATACATCTATTCCCACTTTTCCATACTTCCGGGAATGAAACCCGGAACGACCGGAGATTAACCCCCTACTTGGAGCAATTTTTAAAAATCGCCAACAACGGTCTTGCCCCATGTTCTGCGAAATGTTCAAAAGCGAGGGAGCAATGTCCAATCATAGCGCATAATAAAGGCGAAAGATAATAAGTTTGCCAGTCTGGAGGTTGCCAGCTTTGGCGCATTATCGTAATTTGGCGAAGTAGGGGGTAAAACTCCGGTTCAACCAACCCGTCCTCTAGTGCTACTTCCCCCATTGCTTCTAATGCTTCCCCCCCCCCTTCGAACTTCCAGTGGGGAGTTCAAACGTCCTCCGGTTAACGAATCTCCACGTGTTGCAAATCACGGTATTTCCCCTAATGGCAATAAGTTATTGAGTTGATGTCCTGTAGATAGTACGTTTTGAATATTAAATGTCTCATATTTGGCTAGTAAACTGAGTATATAATTTTTAGAACGATTTTTATATTGAAAACTGCATCATTAGGGGATATTTGTGGAATTAAATTTGGTCCAATTTGAGTATCAATTTTCAAATCAATTGATTTGTGTCAAATTTTTGTCATAATTCAAAAGTATATATCTGTGATACTTAACTATAGTAAATCTCTGTGATACTTTTTATTATAGAAACATGGGCCGGAATAAAAGAATACCTGACAGATGGCTTGATTATCAGCCTATAAAGGATATCATTTATGATGCTCGGATTATTCCGATTAAATGTCCTTTGCCTTATCAACATTTTCAATCATATCTTTTGTCTGAACATCGATGGTCTCCAGCTGATGTGATGCATAGTGTCTCCAATTTAGGTTTAGTTATTGATATTACTAATAAGATTCCAGGCTATTATAATAGTAATGAATTTCTTGAGAACGGAATCGATTATATTAAGATTCCTTGTGTTGGACACCATGTTCCTGATGATAATGTTTATCGCAAGTTTTGTGAAGCTGTGAATAATTTTCTGGAAAAAAATAAGGCGAATGATGATGTAATTGCTGTGCATTGTACACATGGTGTCAATCGTACAGGTTATATAATTTGTAGGTATCTTATTGAACGAATGCAATATTCTTCTCAAGATGCCCTGCATAAATTTGCTCAATGCAGGGGATATCCTGTTGAAAGAGAAAATTACATAGAAGATTTACATCGGCTGTCTCGAAATAGGACTTGACAATAATGGAATTTAGTGATATGTCATGAAGTTATTTGTTTAAAGTTTATTTTTAAATGAAATTTTAATATCTGACAAATAATTTTGCCTTGAAATATTTTCAAAATAGCATTGTAATATTTTTGATTTGAGAAAATAATAAAGAATAATTGATAGTAGCACTGTTAAATTTGCTGCTATTAGAGTTGGGTAAAAGAATTTCTCAGTTTTTCGTCTTATTTCATTTTTAAAAGATTTAAATTTTGAGGAATTTGACCTAATAATATAATGATGAATAAAATTATTGTTTGTTCATAAATATAACTTAAGACTTAGCTATCTTCAAAGCACAATTCTATATATTTATAATTGAAATGCAGATTTCAACTGAAATATCAGTTTAAAGCTTTCATTCCTAAATAGTTGAACTTATTTTCTTAAAGTTTTGTACAGTAGCTTTTTGTTTAATGTCTTTTAATAAAATTTTGAAAGTATAAGCAATTTTATTCTTACTTTAATGAGCTTAGTAAGTGCCTTTATGCCTTTTTATACAAGATTTAAATAACTATTTTGATATTCTTTAATCAATCTGTGTTCTTATCATTTCATTTATTTTCAGATTTAACCGCCTGTGTGTCTAGAGATCACAAAGGCATTTCAAATCAATTATAAGTAATGCATAATTGGAATTCCTTATTATAGAATTAGCAGAATACTTTAAAGTTTGTTTATTATTTATTTTCTATCAAATTGTTCAGGTACAAATTCTTTTTTTTTTCTATTAAAATAAATTTTTTTCCACTCCAAAAAATAAACCATTCATACTGGAAAAGAATAGTTCTTATTGAATGTGTCAATTACATTTTTTAACACTAAATAAAATTTCCATTATAAAAAATATATATTTCTTATTAATTTTCTGTATATAATTTCAGTTTAAAATCAAGAATTTTGTTATGAATATTTGTAAATAAATGTAATGAATGAAAAATCTTGATTTTTAAATATTTTTTTGTGCTTGCTTTTTTGTTAACATTTAAATTTTAATTTAACAATAATTTTTAAAATTATTTATGAATACATTTATCATTATGTGAGAACATGATGTTTTGATTTGGGGTTTTTGAAGTCTCAATATGCATGGGTAGAAAATTGGTGATTTATCGCTTTTGAGGCATCAGTTTTTCACTTTTAGGGTTATTACAAAATGATCAAGAAGGTTGTCGCATTTAGCGACTTATCGCTAACAAAAATTTGCAACTTGGCCCCAATGTCCTGTCTGGCCAATGAAGGGAAGGGTCATAAGAAATTATCACCCGAAGAAGCACAGAAAAGAAAATGGGAATAAACACAAAACAGCAAGGAGAGGTATTGAAAGTTATATATGTAGATAGATAAATATAAATTTTGAATTTGATTATATTCTACTTACTAGAACTTTTCTTTTAATTGTTTCTAATACAAGAGTACATTTTTACAGTTACAATTTTCCAAATCTTGTGTAACACATTTAAAATAATTTAATATTATTTTTGATGTATAAGATATTAAAGGTTGGAAATGATTTGTAAATGTACTGTATTTCAAGAAGCAAAATGTGATATATACTAGCCTGCACCTCTAATAGTGATCCGAAGCTAATTTTAAACCATTAGAGCTAAGCATATAATTTGATTTAGAAAAATAATTTAAATACTTGAAAGAATTATATTTTAGGTTATTTCATTCATAAATTCATTGCTGAAAGAGATATCAAAATTAATTTTTTTATATCGTCCTTCAAATCTATTAATTTTCATTGTGTAAAATATTTATAACACACCAACATTGTACATACATAAAAAAGGTATATTCTTCTATAATAAAAACTGTTTGTGTTATAGTGCTTTACATTTCATAACTTTAGATCAATCAGTGTGTTTCTCGAGAAAACATAGGCTAGTTATTGGATATGACATTCTTGAAGTAGTTCTTGAAATAATCTGAAATTGTGATATTCAATCTTTAAATCTCTGTTGTTGAAGAGTGTTTTTTACTAACTTATGCTGCCAGATAAAACAAAAGTTTGCCAGTGATTTCTTGAACAAATAGATAATTTAAATAAATTGGTTCTTTGGAGAAAAAGCAGGCTTTCTTATTGTAAAACTCAGTTGATTTTGATTGCAGAAGAATGAAAAAAATATTTGTGCATCAGAAATATTTTATTCAATACAACAAATTTGACTAGGGAAGGAGACTAAGAAGTTCATAATTTTATGAATTAATGCATGTATTGACACAAGTTAAAATCTGACATTTTTTCCATTTGAAACTAAGTGCTTATTTTAACAATTTAGATTGTAGCTATTGGGCCATGACTAGAGTGGACACATTATATAAAAATTATACAATTTTGTGGTTGTCAACAAATTGGCCATATAGAAATATAATCTGGTACACAGATTATGAAACTGAAGACAAATATATGAATTCAAACATATTGTGATAATTTCTTGCTTTAATCTTAAGGCTAGCAAATAGACAAAAAAAAAAAGACATCCTTATAGGATTTTAATGAAGCAATATTTTTTATTAGTAATTTGAAGATAAAAGACATTAATCTTTAAATGCCCTTGAAATTATTATTCTTGTTTCTGATCATTGACAGTCAGTTTATCAAAAACATATATGTAATGACAAAGAGAGGCTTGGTCCAATCAGTTAGGTGATTGGATCTGAAACAGATTTCTCATTGGAGCAAAGTAAATTCTTTTGGTCCTTAATTACAAATTCTTTTGGTCCTTAATTACAAATTCTTTTGGTCCTTTTATTAATTAGTGTAGAGCAAAATATCTTAAATTTCTTTGTTATATTGCATCATTTTTGTTGTTATTTTTACCCCAATTTAACCTTAAGGTTATATTCAAATAAAGCTGAAGGTTTGCTTTATAAATGGCATTTTAATTTAAAGGATTATTAAAAAGCACCTTCCATCCCTTTTTAATTAATAAAATATCTAAGTTTTAATTTAGAAATCAAATCATGTGCAATACTAAAATTAGAGAATGATTTGTATATAGTGAATAGAACCATAACAGTTTATCATCATAAAGAAAGTAAAATCTCAATGTTTTACTGATATAACATATCACAAACTTCTGATTGTTTTTGAAGTAATATATCATTCATACTTGAAACTACTAAATATTTTTAATTACTCCTATTAATAAATAGATTTTTATTCTAATAGCAAATGTAGAGTTCATCTGGTAATATTGAACTCTTCGTTTTACAAGCATATTATCTTGGGGGGAAAGCATTTTATTAGTTAATTTGACTAAAATTGTACTAATTCCCAAATAATCTATTGTTATAGCATCTGCATTGCACATAAGGAAAAGACCAGACTTCTTTAACAAGAATTTTAAAAGTTGATTTCTTCTAAGGGCGATGAACTATAAAACTAAAATATTTGTTTGCCTGTACATAATATATATATATATATATTTTAAATTGTGCTTCTTTTGAAATAGGAGTTTATCCAAACTGATATATTTGTGATTTAAAATTATATCTGTGCCATATTACATTTTACAAATACATCATGCATAGCATTAGAGTAATAAGTTTATTTTCATTAATTTTTCTGTTATCAAAAAGGCCTATTCAATAAAAATAAAAATTCTTGTCCAGCATTCCCTTTTCTATATTCATTATAAACAAAATATAATATTTGTTGGTATAGTAAGTATACAAATATATATATATATAGGAAGTAGGCTGGTATAGTTTGTAAGAACAGATTTGTTACAGCAAATATATTATTATTTGTTGTAACCATATTTTAGTTTGCAAGTTAGCGTATATCTCAAGATATATGCTCATAATATGAACTTGAATGATTGAATAATGGGATACATAACACAACAATCTGCTATCTCCCAAATGCTAAAAGGCTGCATTTGACAAATGTCAAAGTGATTTGACAACTTATATAAAATACTATAGTTAAATCGGAGCAAAAAATGCAATGTTATTATTTTAGAAATATCCTTTGCATTCAAATTTAACATGGGACTTGAATTTATATAGTTAAAATTTTACTGCTAATGAAAATGATTTATTCTAATATATTGTTCAACAGAATGGATATAATCGTAACTTACTCTGCTTCCTTCTGTTTTGAGAATTAAAAAAAAAAATCATTTTCTTATTAAAAATAAAATTATTATTACAATTGATAAACATCTAAGACTGAATAAATATTCATTCCTTATTTTCTTCTGCTTCTGATTTCATTATTTCCACATTTATAAGTAGACCAAGATCATGAAGTGTTGTTTACTCACTTTCAAAAATATGTTGAAAGGCGAGAAGAAATTTTTTAATGATAGAACATATTTTCAAAAATCTATCTTATCTTCCTTTTTGATACAGTGAATATTTAGAAAAAATGATCTACCTGGCCTTGTTGGTTATAGATTAAGTAGACAAAATGGTATATCACTGTTTATATATGCATATATTGGATAGTGTATAGGATGATCTTTCAAAATTCTAATTTTTAGGTGTTTTTCACCAGTTCAGTGGTCTATTATTATCTTTTATAGTCCTGTAGAATTGTCATGAAAAGAAGCAAAATGTGGAAAAGAAATTTTGTCTTATCCAAGACAGATCTCCGAGTTTGCATGTTTTAGTATCAGTTTTTCACTTTTAAATAAAATGTTATGATCTTTACAGCTAGACATTTAAGTTAAAAACTGTATATTTATAAGAAATAATTTTTATAGAAATAATACTTTATTAAATTTGTTATTTTCATAAATTTTAAAATTGTCAATCAGTCTGTTTCATTGCTTGTGTAGCAGCTATACTTGGATTATTAACAGTTTCACCCAGAGATTCCAATAATTCTTTTCTGTAGTCATCAAAGTCTCCATCAATTTCATCAATATTTTGATTTTCAATAATCCATAACTGACAATTTGTTTCTCTTATTAAACGTTCATCATGGGTAACAATTATAACACCTAAAAAATTTAAAAGCACATTTTTCATTATCCAGAGTAACTAAAATATTCAAAAAATTAATAGAAATAAATAAATTTTAAATAGTACAAATTATTATGAAAAAAAGAAATTGCATTAAAAAATTAAACCTATTTTAAAATTAACACAATATCAAAATTATTTTGAACTACTGCACTTTTAAATACATTATTATATAACTCTAGTAAAATCTACTATACAGGGCAAATTAAAAAAAAAAATCCTTATATCTTCTGCTAGCATTGACAATCAATATTAATTATTTCAACCTGTTTCGTAGATGATCAGTTAGTTTTTAATAATATTTTACAAAACCATTAATTAACAAAGCAATGAACTTAATTAAGTGCATTATATTTTCTTTTAGTACTTTTTAAATTTGATATTACATTATCTATGTTAGTATATCAATCCATTAACAATTTTAGTGATTGTCCTGATTTGAATGCATGTGCAAGCATAAAAGCAATCCCAAAGAAACAAACAGCAAGAGAGCAAATTGCATAAGACACATTCAATCAGATCTGAGACATTCTTAAAATAGTAACCCATTTAGACAAGCATTTTTAGGGTCATTATAACTTCTGTCATACTACAAACTATTGAAATTCTAAATAATTAAAAAAAAAAAGGCAATTAAATCAACAGGCACTTAAAACCTTTTTTCTGATAAATCATAAGCTAGAGATGTAATCTTATGAGCTCACCTCCTTCAAATTCACATATAGCTTCAGCTAATGCATCAATCGATTCAATATCTAAATTATTTGTAGGTTCATCCTGGAATAGAAAAATTTCTTGATTAAGCTTCATACATCCATTCATGAAATAAAGATATTCAAAGTCATAATCTGAATCATAAAACTGCAATAAGAAATTTAAATAATACTCAACCAATTTAATCCTTTACAAAATTTAACCTAAAAAAATTACTGGGAAAGAGATACTGATATATTGAATTTAACCAATAAATAAATGGATAATTCAGATAATACATATTTGATTTGCTATAAACAGGATGTGTAGTGAGAAATAGTTCCAAAGTTAAGAATTTTTGTAAGATTCTTAACCAAAAAAATTAAGCACCTTTGTATGTGCACTCATCTATTTTCTAAACAAAGAATGTTTTTGGCTTTATAATAGTGCATAGCTTTTATTGAAAAAATTTTAATAGATTTTTTAATACACACATATATATATATATATATGTGTGTGTGTGTGTTTATTTGTGCAAAGTATTCTATTGTAAAAAAATAATTTTTATGTATCATTTTTAATAATAAACAAATAAAATAATTCGAATTACCATTATTAAAAAATTAAGTCAGCTAACTTTTGGTAAATTAAGAAAAAATCAGTGAAATTTTTCAATATTTCTTAAAATCAATAAATTAACAGCTAATTTGGATGAATACATCATTTCTGAAAATATCAGCCATCAATCAAACAAAACCAAAAAAATTTAGAAGAGGATAATAAAACTTTTTCTGTTACATTTATATCAAAACTAAATCAAAAATTAAAGAAATAGAAAAAATTAATATTTTACCATCTTTTTATAAACTGTACATGAAAAATGTTAAAATGTTTCTGAGATATACAAAGAACACATGATATTGTAGTTGAATTCAAACATTTATAAATAGATTAGCAGGTCATATTTCTGGATTTTAGTTGAGTATGAGCTAAATTTAAAACAGCCTTGTTTAAGGAAAAATTACATGATTTGAAGCTTTTTTTCAATGGAGGGGACAATTACAATAAGTGGTAACATAAAAAAGCATTCCTCAAAGGATTTTGCCATTATTTTTATATTCTGTTCAAACAATAGAAAATTCAATTAAAAGATAAGAAGCAGAAATTTGAAAGAATCATCAATATGTTCCTTCTTTCTGTCAGCACACCATGACAATCACTGGAGTAAAATTTTAACACTATGCCTGTTAATAACACATAAAGTGTAAAACATACTCATCAGGCATAACTAAAATAAATTCTTTATCATTTAAAAAACAAAAATTTCAAAAGTTTGAACACTTTTTGTGAAGTAACAATTTTAATCCATATTTTAAACTTTAATTTAAATATGCTTTTAAATAATTTTAAAAAAATCATTCCAATATTTCAATATAAATTGAAGAAAGAGGGAGAAGGGAAAAAGATCATTAAGCATCATTTGCTGACAACCCTGGATCTATCTCATCCTGGATTTATCTTCTGAATTCTCCCCTTTTGTTTAATACTTATCTTGATATATATTTTTTCCTTAATACATTCAGTAAAAAAGCTTTATGATGATTTAAACTTATCGTCTTCAATGTCTGGAGAAGCAAAAAAGAAAATTAAGCACTTTTTCTGGATTTTTTTTTTATAATTAAGTTCATTTATGAGGTTTAAAAATAATTTTTAAATTTATACGTTTTTCATTACATTACATTGCTTGCTTCAAAATGAATGTAATATTTTTATTGATATCCATAATGATAACCATAATGCTAAGAATATATAATATATATCTTTTTGTAAATTTTTGCAATTTTGATGCAAAAATTTATTTTATAAATAAGCATTTCAATTTTTAGAAAAAAAAAATCTTGAAACAAACATAAAACATTTATACTAATAAGGTAAGAGTGAGTTAAAAGAGATAATCCTGCACTTTTTAAATATGAATGCAGTAAAACCATTCTTTAAAAAAAAATCCCAGTTCTAAACACCTGTTTTTAATGAAGTTCTACTTATTTATACACTTTGTTAAGGTGCAAGTAACACAAGATGAATCTACTTTTATCTTCCTTTTAGATGGAAATGTAAAATAAAAATATTTCTATATTTACACTTCAACAAGAATTTTTTATATATATAAATATTAAAATAACTAACCAATATAAGAACATCAGGAGCCCGCAAAGCTAATTCGGCAAGAGCAACTCTAGCTTTCTGTCCACCCGATAGATCCCTGTTTTTGATTGTATGAGCATGGCTAACTAATCCATAACTTCCTAACTGTTTGCGAGCATCTTGATAATTCAAATTAAATAACCTCTGCAAAAAAAGGTATAAAAGAATATGAAGCTAAATAAAACATTAAGACGGCAATTAGTAAAATGTAATCAAAAATAAAAATTCTGATAGTAAAATGAATTATTGCATCACTATAACAAAGTGACTATATTTCACTATTTAATAAACATTAAAACAAAAAAATCTATTTAAAAAGAACTAAATTTCTTATTACTTGAAGATATTCAACAGGTGATTCGTCCAAATTCAACTGTTCGCCAGAATGCTGATCAAATTTCCCAATTCTCTGGATTAAAAAAAAAAAAGTTTACAATAAATATATTTAATCAACTAAATTCAATTATCTTTAACCTTAAATTAAAGTTGATGATTAATGATCAATTATGATAAGTGAAATAAATATATTTTTAAAAAGTGAAGATATTTAAAATTGGATTTTAAAAACACTTACAAGGCGATGATTTTGCCTTTGTTCTCCTTGAGTCTGTAACAAAAAGAGATTGAAAAGTAAAAGAATGACAAAAACCTCCTAATATAACAACTAAACAATATTGCTAATAACTGTTAAAAACTTTATTTTTTAAACATGGTTCTAGGGTGTATTATATTTTGCAACATAATTTTTATCCCATAAGTATTTTGGGCTAATGCACTTTATAAAACTTTTTAACTCATTAAGTAAATACAAATATTGGAAAATAAGCTATTCTTACTGGTGCTAATTCTCCAGTTAGTAGTCTCAGGAAGGTTGTTTTTCCAACACCATTTGGGCCAACAATAGCAACTAAATAAAAAAAAAATAAAAAAATACCCATGTTTAAATGTAACTTTCCTTAGATGAAATGTATAGCAATAAAAATTTTATATTTATAATGCAAAGAATACAAATTAAATAAATTTTATCTTTATAATAGTTAACAATGCACATAAATACAACTGTTGAATAATGGAATAATAAATGAGAAGTTGAAATCTTCAGATATAGAATCATGTTTGGGTACTATAAATCCAGTTAAAAATTGCAGTTTTAACAAGGATAGTTAAATTTTTGAAATACTAGAAATCCAGTTAGTGTGATTAGACAAAGAAGACAATAGAACCAGAAAATCTCAAAAATGAAATATTAGTTCTGTTATCATCTTTGTCTTGTTACATTAATATTTATTAATTAGTATATAATTATTTATTCCTTAATACATGATTAATAAATACAATTATTATTTATTAATTAATATATAATTAAGTTATTTCAGTCTTGTTAAAATTCAATATGCAATGTATTTCACACAAATGTGAGCAATATATTGAAATACAACACAAATATATTGAAATGGATTTTATACAGTGATGTTTATACAGTGATACATCTGGTCACATAATCAAAGCTAATCTATTAACTATTAAAAAGACAAATCTATTCAAACAGACTATATATTCTTGAGATTCCCCAAGACTAATGGAATTTTAATAAGATAATACAAAGTATCATTTTGATTAATGAAAATTTCAAGTTTTTTAGTGAAATATGGTTAAGGAAGAAAAACAGTTGTGGGAAAATAGATCAAATGGGGAAGAATGACAGATTGTGTGCAAATTGAAAAAAATTTGGTTAACTGTATAGAATGTTGTCTTTGTAATGGCATGATGGGACATTAATTATTGAAAATAAAGCCACTCTAAAAAGAATGGCAGTTTTTTTCAAATTAACATATGACTTCTACATTTAGGAAATAACAATTAAATGAAGAATTTTAGATTGCCCATAAATTAAGCAAGAACTGGCCAAAAGAATGTAAAAAGGCATTGAACTATTTGTTAACAAACAACTAACAGTGGCAGAAAATCAGTAACAACTGTTAAAGAAAATTAGACTATTTGTAAACAAACAATTAAAAATGATAAAACAAAATCATTAACAACTGTTAAAGGAAATTGATGAATCACATTGCAGTATTATTCAATATTGGAAATACTTGGAATTTAAACTAATGGAACAGTTGTTTATAAAATCAGAGAAGTAACAATGCTTTCATGAAGTTATAGCATTACTTTTTTATTATTTATCAAATTGTCGTCCGCTTAAATTTTTTTAAATGCTTGGTTTTCACAAATATAATTCTTTTTCTACAACCTACTAAAGAAAATGATTAGTTTTCTTTATTTATTATTTTAACACATTTTCATTAAAAAGACATTTTTCAATTTTATAGGCTTACAATAATGAGAAATCCATATTAATGCAATACAATGGCTATGCTTAAAATATAATTCTGCAAAGAAAATAACAATTATATACCCTCATAAGCAATATTTTGCCAATTATTATTGTACCTTCACTTTACAAAAGAAAAAACACAAGTTTCCGAAAAATAAAACAGAATTATCGGGCTAATGAGAAAGAAAGATCAGTTTTCAATGCATAAAATTTACAAGGAACATTTCAAAAATAATTTGAAAATGATAAAAACAATCATAAAAATAAGAAAATGCAGGATTATTTTTCATTTGCAGACTCAATGAAATATCGGAAAGGGGGGGGGGAGGTGCTTTTTAAAATTATAGACAAATAATATAATTTAAAAACCAAATAAATAATTAATATGAAATTATTTTATTATATTATTTTTCTTATTTAATTAATATGAAATTTTATTTTATAATAATTTATATAAGGAACCTGGTGAAAAAATATAAAAATAAATTACCTCTGGAAGACATATCAATACCAAAATCAACATTTTTAAAAAGAGGTGGTTGACCTGGATAAGCAAAGTTCACATCTATCAGATAAAGGAAACAATATTAAGGAATATAGAACAAACAATGCAGGAGCATAAATAGATTAAGATGATAATTAACACAATTGCATATTTAATTTTTGAAGTATCAAATAATAAATTTGCAACCAATATAGCCAAGAAATGCAAAAAAGGGTTTTTCTATACTTGAAATACAACTCAAAATTTTGTAAAATAAGTTATAAATAAAAATTGAAAACCAGTTAGAAAAGTGAACTCCTTTATATGTTCTTGCCACGTTATTTCTTTTTTAACCATGAATGGTTTTTCTCATCATACAATTTTAGAAATATTTTTAAATGTTACTTAAATATTATTTAAATTTTGAAAGGATCAATTACAAAAAAAAATTAATATGTTAGTAAAAGTATTTTAACCCTTTCTAGGGTCGTGGGAAGTATGCTTCCTACCAAATTTATCAATCTTTGTATGAAATTATGTAGTTTGGCATAAGTTCTGACAAATTTTTTTAGTAAAACAAAAACTAAGATACTTCAGTTCTTTATCTTACACAAAATGATGTGTCTTGATTTGTTACTTAATTATTAATTAACCAAATTAATTAATTAAAATTAAATTTATCTAATAAGCTAAATGAATCCCTTTTCTTATTCTAATTTGAAGCCTAAAAATATTTAAATATAATATGATTAGAAAAAAATAGCCCTTTAAAGGGTTAATTAATAGTTGTATTTTAAAGTACATTTAGGAGGGGGAAAACTGACATAATCAATTTTTAATGCAAAAGTTTTTAACTCACTATGTAAACCTAATATTGGAGGATTAAGAGGTGGTGGATTAGGAAAATGAAATTTCACTAAATATTCTTTTGGTCTTTTGATGAGCTCTGTTGGACCATTATCACCATCATTTTGCTTCTTTGGTTGATTTTTCTGCTGTTTTCTAGTCAAAGCTTCTTTTGTAGCTTTTTCCTGAAAATAACAATGCAAAAATCAAAGTAAATATATATTAATAAATCTAATTAAAACGGTTATCAGCAGATAAAGCAATTTACAAATGAAATTTTTATAAATAAAATATATATAAAAATATATTCACAAAATTTTATTAATAAATTTGCTTTAAAATGAGATACTGAAGTCATTCTATCACTATTTTAAAATTCACTATATTCTTATCTAATGTATAAAGATTTTATTGAAAAATTTATTTAGAAAACAGAGAACAAAAAATTCATTGTAAGCTATATTCGAATTTGCAAAACCACTGCAATAAAAATCTAAATGAAATGGACGTTTTTCAAGATGTATATCTCAAAGATTTGATATTAAAATGATTATCAAAACACTGTCCATATGAAAAAAAAGCAGCTCAGATTGTATCAGCATTAAAAATATATGTACATGTCTCTTGTAGTAACCGAGTGAACTAACTTTTCTTCCAACTAAAATGGAAACAATTTTTTATGGCTTTAAAATAAATTCATATAACATTCTTTGCATAAATCAAACTTAACAAATGAGGGGGGGGGAGAACAGATATTTCATTAAGTTTTTAATGATGTACATTGCCTAGAAAATAAATAAAACTACGCATAAAAGCATGTATGCGAATTTAAAGAAATACATGACAAGATATTGCCATTATTCCAAATATATTTAATTTGCAAATCAGCAATTTTGAAAATTTCCTACAATTTAGGTGAAAACACAACATACACACACAAAAATAATTAAAACTAAATTTTTATTTTGATATGTTGTTGAATAGTGATTTCTGAATCCAGTTAAAATTCTGGATTTCAGAAATATTATTTGAAAAACCTTAAATTTTATAAAACAAATAATCAACAAAATTATCAGTTACAAAATGCTTACTGCAACTTTAGTAGATTTTCCAGATGCCTTCATTTCTTTTAATCTTTTTTCCTGTTTCTCATATTCTTTGACTAATTCTTTTCGTTTCTGTACATACATTTTCTTGAACTGACCTAGAAATATGCATGAAGTTTTAATGAATAGAAACATAGTTGAAATAATTCATAAAACTAAATTTATAAACAAAATAAAAAATCCATAGTTTTCATATCACCGAGCAACAATAGACATCAAATCTTGGTTTGTACTGGAATCATCTTATTCCTATTTGCCTTACAATTCTGGGTGAATTTGTTTCACTATATTAATAAGCTCTGAAACCTATTTTATTAATTCATATGTCTTTTGTTAAAGTAGCTAACAGAGAAAGTTTGAATAACAAATGTTAGTTATTTAAGTATAATGGATCTACAAAATACATGGCAATTTAAAAATAAATAAAATAAAATTGAATTGTGATAGCATAAAATGTTTTAATCCATTTATTTTCTATTTTTTAAAAAGCAGAAACAAGCCTTGCTTGCTTCTATAAACTGCAAATTAGAGATAAAATTTCATAAGCAATAATACAGTTATTTTATAAACATAAAATAATAATTAACATTAGTAGTAGTTTGGTAAATTTTTGAAGTTGAAATGCAAAGAGAAAATTTATATTTCAAGATGCAAATTAGGACATGCTTAATGCATCTTTCAAAACTTCAAGAGAAATCCTTGTACTATTCTAACTTTATTCGTACAGTTAAAAATACTGTGCTTATGGATTTATATAACTGAAAATATAGTTCTGAAATAATTTTAAAAAAATTCTACACTTACTGTAATTTCCACGATAATAAAACAATTTTAAATTGTCTAAGTGAATGATATCTGTACACACATTATCCAAGAAACTTTGATCGTGAGATACAACAAGCAATGTTTTTTTCCATCCTTGTAAGTAGCTGTAATTAAAAAATAAAATTACAGAAAAATTTATTCAACCAAATTTAGGAACCATACAATAAATTTTGAATTACTTCTTAAATTATTTTGTTAATAATTGCTATTCAAAAAATAATAATAAATTAATAATAAATTTCTTACTTATCAAGCCAAATAACAGCATTTAAGTCTAAATGATTTGTAGGTTCATCAAGCAGAAGCAATGTAGGTTCCATAAATAAAGCCCTTTAAAAGAATATAGATTTATGAACACTTAAAGATAAAAGATATATCTTTGAAACATTTATACATTTAAAAAAATCACTACATACCTAGCAAGAGAAACTCTCATTCTCCAGCCACCTGAGAAATTCTTTGTGGCCCTATCTTGCATTTCGCGTGTAAATCCTAAACCAGCAAGAATACGTCGAGCTCGTGCTTCAGCAGAATCAGCTCCAATGATTCTTAATTCTTCATAGATCTAAAACATTATCAAGTAATAATAAGTTAATAAGAATAAAGATGATTTACAAAAATTGCAGAGTAATGAGAAGCATTAATTTGAGAAGCATAGCTAAAGCAAACAATTTCTTACTCACTTCATTCAATCTTTCTTGCTTCTCTAAATGGCCTTTACTAGTTTCCTCCTCTAAAGTCTTCATTTCTTGCAAAAGCTGTGTACGTTTCACATCTGATTTCAGAACTACTTCTACAGCAGGTGTATCATCAGCAACAACCTCTAAAATATTTCATTTCAAATTTAAATCAATCAATTTCAATTTTTTTCAATCTGCAAGAACTAATGAATATTTAAATTGATTCATAGTGCTTCCACAATGATGTATTTCCTCTCAGTACATCACAAAAACATTCTCCACAGCTTGAATGTTGATTATTTGCGTCTGTTATGCCACTCTCCAATTTTAATTCTCCCTCTAACATATTACTTAGTTTCAAAGCATTGTCCATGTAGCTGTATAATATATAGCTTTCCATGTCACTTACTCATAACAGTATTGTTTTATTATCTTCAATATATTTTAACAATGAGAGTACAAGAATGCAAAACGTGCTGAATAAGAAATCATTGGCAATAGAATATTTCATTTATTTCATAATAGATTTTTTTTTTCTGCCTTAGACATACCACATTTATTATTCAAAACTATAATAAATAAAATATTTCTAGGATGTCCACACAATGCACCTCCTGATAACATGTGTATTAGTGCATTCTCTATACAGTGCTGATATTAAAACTAGGAAAGAATCAAATTAATACAACTTTAAAGCACAGTTGAATATAAATACTGTATTTTAAAATAGAATATTTACTCTCAGTATTTAAAAAGTAGTTGTTTTTACAGAATAATGAAGTCCATAATTTATAAATAAGCTGTCTGTTATATGAAAATTAAAGACAAATTTAAAAAAACAAAAAGTACTACAGTACACTCCCAAGTATCCAGTTCACGACTATCATTCTAGTTTTCTTTTTATCATAATTAATTGAGAAAGACAGGGTGCTGCATTGGCAACATTGCCAAGGCATTGGCAGCAGACATCCGCTATGATACTCCTATGTGTCAAGTGCAAAATACAAATTGTGACAAGAGAAGAGCAGTGTTCTGCTCATTATTCATTGTCATTTATTCAGAACTTTTTCAAAAACTAAGTTTTGACTCTTATTTAATGGTTACCTTTTCATGTCTTTGTAACCAATTATCAATGAAAAATAAAATCAGTTTGGAGTAAATTTTCTAAAGAATTCGATCTACAATTTACATTAATGTTTTATATTTCCTGCGTTTAACTTAGAGGTTACAGAATTTATGTTAACATGTGAACAATTAATATCTTTTAATTTACCTTTTCTCTAATAAATTCTTGAAACATGCAGTGGAGTATATAAATACATATATAAACTACCAGTACAGAACCTTCTATTTTAACTCGATGCATTTCCAACAACTGCTTCTATGATCCACTGGGCTGCGGTTGCTTTCATATTACGATAAATAGAAGGCTTAGTACTCAATAAGAAGTCAGAAAATATGCATTATAACAGTGAGTTGTGATATAAATTTTTGTTTTTGATATTGATGGTTAAATAAATGAGTACATAGAAGTCTGGCATATCTGGCTTTTTTGTTATTCATCCTGTCCTTCCATCACATTAGGCCAGATACTTAAGGGTGTACTGTAATGTTTAAAATATACAAATTACATATCACAGAAGTATCAAAGAAAAAAGTATATATATCTGTTAGTTTGTATACACCTGGTTCATCAGTTTTTGCATAAAAATATACAAACACAAAATTATAAATTTAAATATAATATACAAATTAATTATCACAAAAATAGCAAAGAAAAAATATACATCTACTAGTTAGTGTATTTTTGATTCGTCGGTTACATTTTAGACAAAATAAATAAACAGAGTAAAATTGGAAAACATGTATTTATAATTATACCAATTATTAAATGTCAAAGCAAGATTTACATACAAAATAAACCATTTATATTTGAGTTTGCTTTTTTCATTATAAAGTTTTCCTCAAAGATATCAGACTATTTATTTATTCAATTAAATTAGATCCTTCAAGAATTTTAAATTCACTTTTTTTACATTTACTATAGAAAATTAGAATATACTTAGAAAAATAAATTATACTTGTTTAAAACTAATACTGTGTGAGAAAAAAAAAAAACCTTTAAAAAATGTCAAAAATATTAAAATAATTACCTTGTTCACACAGCAAAGCATCAATGGTTGGAGGAATGTTCAATGATCGATTGGCAATGTGCTTTAATAATGTAGTTTTACCATGTCTAAAAATTAAAAACACATTTATTAGAATATGCAATTAGATGATATCAAAGAATTAACAAGAATTTTTATAACTTCTTACCCATTTGGTCCAACAAGACCATATCTCCTTCCTGCAGTAATATGTAAACTAGCATTTATGAACAAATCCTTTCCTCTTGCAGATATTGAAAAATTGTCAACCTAAAGTAAAAGTTTAAATTTATTAGCAATATTTAATATAAAAAAATTGCAATTCAGATATTTTTATTTAGTAATTAAAAATAATTTTAACTAATAACAAAAACTATAGAACTATTAAATGGATCATTTCTGGTGATATTTAATGATTAGTTAATAGAAATTATTTAATGATGCTGTTATTCATTTTAGGACAAAATAAATGGAACACTGAATAATATTTTGAATTTTTAACACAAACATTACATTCAATAGCTGGACTACAAGAGGCATCAAAAATAAATATTGAACAGCACTTACTTGCTAAACAGTGCTAAACTTTTGGCCAGATAATTTGCACAATGAGTGACAAGCTTATATTTCAAATAACTAAATTTTGTTACATTTAGTTTTGCATATACCCTATAGCTATAAAGCAACATATCCACACAACAGATAATTGGCAAAATGAAACCAAAAATTCAATTTTCAAATTTAAAGTACTGGAACTCTGCCAACAGGATATCAATAATAATAATAATAAAAAACCTAATAACATCTTTATTTTTCATTTATAAAGTAAACACTATGTCATATACAGCATAAAGAAATAGATCAAAAATTAACCATTGGAATCACAGGTCATTTCAGTGCTGAAGGTCTAATAAAGATTCTTGAAATCAATTTTATTAAAAATAAATGACATAATAATTTTCAACTAAACATTAAATTACTTTTTTGAAGGGGAAGAAAATTATCAAATTTCAAACCTTGAGTGAGTATTTTATATCTTGATGATTTATTTATATAAAAATAATAAAAAAAAACAATAAAATTATAAAAAAATAACAGTATTTTTTATCAATCACAAATAAGTAATTACTTTAATGTCAACAGCATTTTCCATCTGGAGCTGCTGTGCTGCTGATTTTTCTGCTTGTGAAACAGTAAATTGATCATCAACAACTTTACCACCCAAAGTTTCAATTTGTCTTTGATAATCTAACTACAAAAAAGAAAAGGTATTTTGCATCTTTGAAATAAATTATTTAACATAACTAAAATGATAGTGCTATATTTATATATAAATATGCTATCCAGATTAATTTATTAACTGCTAATTTTTTTTAAACTTTTGGCCAGATAATTTGCACATATGCACAAAAAAATTGTGTTTCAGTATAATTATACACCAATTATGTATTGTTTTGAAAGTATTTGATATTTTTGAGGAAAAAAGGATCATTATAAAAATGATTAATAAAATCATTCAATAAAAAATAAAAGCAAGTAAAAGATGGTTACTATAACCTCTAAATTACAAATTTATGTACTGTATTTCCTTAAAATATAAAAATCAAGATTAAATTTTTAAAAAATGCTTCAAAAATGACAATTTTATTCTATTCAACTTACAAACAATGCAATTTTAATCATGCATTCTTTCCCTTCATTTTGATAAGTTTATTTTAGAATTTTCCTACATACTTTTTCATTATTTATAAAATAAAAACTCTTATTTCTTTCCATTATTGAATGGAGAAAAGAAAAACTTTTATTATCTGTGTAATTTACATGAAAAAAAAAGTGAAGTTTATTATCTTGCAAGACTACATGAAATTATAAAACATTATCCAAATCTTAAATATCCTAAGACATTATTCAAGTTGTATCATTTTTAATGATACTATGATATTAAAGAACTTGACTCCAATAGGAAAGTTTTATTTACAGAGTAAACAGAACAAATGCAAAGCTATTAAAATAATATATCTGTGATATCTATGACAATTTTATACTTAAAAATACTCTATTGTAGTTATTATGCAAAATAATATTCTTTGTTATTATACAAAAAAATATACCGAGTTTTCTTTCTTTCTTAGCTGCCTTTAATTTTGAGTTTTAGATACCCATAGAGCTACTGTCTTGATGTTTTCAAATAATGCAATTAATGACTAAATGATTCATCTCAGCAGGACTACCAAGAATTTTCTTCCACTTTGATCTAAAATCCGCAGCAAACAAGCAAATTCTCCATGAAGACCATCTTAACCAGCTGGCTCTAGAAATTACTGGTTATATTACTAAAGATGAAATGCAGGTATATAGTGATGGTAGTCGTACAGAAGATCGTACTGGCAGTGGATTTTATATTAGGACCCCCCTCCAATTTGAGATTACAATAAAGCAACTCAACCTTGACACTTGCTCCGTCTTCAGGAGCGAGTTAATTGTGATTAATGTAGGGCTTGATGCTATTATGATTGTGATTTTGGGGAATTATGGATTTTATCAGACAGTCTCAGTGCACTACAACATCTTAGTGGATTTTACTCTGAAAAAATAATGAAACCAGCACACCTATTCAGTTTAAACTGAGGAATATCTCTCAGAACCACAACATTCACCTCCAATGGATCCCATCACACCTGAACATCAATAGTAATGAGGTTGATGATAGATTGGCAAAAGAAGGTAGCGAAAATGAAACAGCCACTGGCTCTTCGTTTACTTATCAAGAACTATACTCAAATGAAAGTTCTAAACTCAATTTAATATGGTGTATTCCACTTGCTCATCAAAGGTACATGGGAACATCCCCTAGCACTCTGCTGGAAATCAAATGTGACCAAGGCTCCTAGACTGCTCTGGCTAGTCTTTCCTTTGAAAGTGGTAAAGCTGGATGGTCACAGGAATGCTGTGACCATCCAGCTTCACAGGATCACATTCTGGGTTGTAACGGACTTTTTAAGGGAGACTTAACATCCAATCCCCTTATTATTATAGATTTCTTGGTGGTCAACAACCTACTGGAGTTGATCTGACATAGTCAGAATTTTTGAGGATAAGCAACAACAGCACAACATGATTCTTCAGAAACGCAAGTTGTGTTCAGTTTTAATAAAATCTCTTATGCATAACTAGATATTTATAATTTCTTAAAGTAGTTCTTTTAGCATCAAATTATAATAGACATTAGATACATGTTATTTCAATGGACTTGTATCAGTAACAAATTATAATCCAAAATCAGATTTGCAAATTTTAATAGCTTTTATTTCAAAATAAATTATTAATTAGCTTAAGCAAATTAAACATATTTAAACAGATATACATATTTAAAGATGCAAATGATAATTAATAGCATTGCAGATTATTCTAATAATATTTAATCACTTTAGGATTGATGTGAGAAAGAAGAAGTACTCTTGTATGACAGGAGCTGGCACATGCCAACTGTCCTTACAAACCAGAGAATTTTCTTGTGCTAAGCCTAATTTGGATTATATTTCCGAAAAATTAACATAATTTGTAAAATATACCCCTTGCATAGAAATGAAAAAAAAAAAATTTATATGCGACAACAGTTATAGTTTCAATCATGATTTAAAAAATTTTAAAATATAATTTATTTTATTTTGATTAATAGTATTTAAAGTAACATTAGATTACTGATGCAAAATATAAAAATGAATGTTTAAATCTAACATTTTAAAATATTTCAAGAAAATTGCAATAATTAATGTTGCAAAGCCATAAGAAAAATCTCAAAATGTGGAAACTGACATTGCTCAAATTATATTTATAAGCAGTGTTTCATCTCACTTCAAGCAAACTACATTCCTTCTAAATTTTTAATCATTTATTTTATAAGTAATTAATTGTTTTGTTACTATGATCAGAAAAAACCATAGATAAATCATTCATAAATTCACTACCCTCTTCTCCATGGGCAAATAAGCAGTCTTTTAACCACAATCGTACAATGAAATTGAAAGATATAAAACCTTTGTTACACTCAAATTGTATCCTAAAAAAAGTATAAATTAAAGTAACCACTTCAAAATGAGAATGTATTTCTGTTTACATTTTCAAAAATCCAATGATTCACAAATACTTGCCTAATCAGAGAGAGAGAAACACTATTAAATGTTGCACCCGAGTGTCTCTGGGACTATTGGTGAGCTTAAGCAGTGATATAAGAATTGACACTCGGCCCTGAGGAAAATCCATCACAAATGTATATATGTGTTGCTTGTTTTGAATGGATTAAAAGTGCATCATTAAAAACTTTTATTTATAAATAATTCATATCATTTAGACTATACACCTTATACTGAATAATATATCTTAAACTAAAAATCAGTAAATAGCAAAAATAAATCAATAAAATTTATATATATATATGATTTCCATTATAAATTATTTTTTATATGATTATATGATTTTTTGATGATATATGATTATATGATTTTTTGATACCTGCTTCTTTAACTTTTTCTTTTCCTTATGCGATAACTTTGGAGCAGTTGTTTTTCCTTCTGCAAAGTAAGAACAATTAAAATGTTTAATAAAAAATATACAAAATTTATAGATAATTTATCCTTAAAAAATAGTCTGTTAAAACATTTGTTACACAATTTTCAGAAATTCAGAATAAAAAAAAGCAAAAATAATAAACTTCCTTTAATAAATAAACAGATAAAACAATCTATAGTTAGAGGGTTGATACTTATTTCTTAAATTACTATTAGAAAGTATAAACAGAACTGAAAAAGTTTTCACTAAAAAAATGGCTTAAATCACCTTTAGTTAGTTCACTTTCTTGAGTTGCCAAGGAAGCACTATCATCATCATCATCATCATTGAAATTTTCATCGTCATCATTCAGATTTTCTTCATCCGAATCTTCATTGGCACCATTTGATACTTCTTTCTTATTGTTTTCAGGGGTTTTTTTCTTAGGGGCCTTCTCTTTTTTCTTTTGTTTTTTGTCTTTCTTCCCTTTATCACCTGCATCTACAGAATTAAAAGGTAGGCATTAAAAAGATTATATACTAATGATCAGTGATATATTGCTATATTTTATGCTCAAAAATACTATCTACTTCTCTTACAAATATGAGCAGTAAGTCATTTTGATCTATCTTTTAATATTTCATTACTACTGAGATATTTTCATTCTAACTAACTTTAAATATCACATAATCTCTTTGCATACAGCCAAAGTATTTTTTTAAAGTATTAAGTATTATTTTGTACAATATTATACAGCAAAAATAATATTACAATATTTTTATGTTTCTATTAAGTTTATATATTTCAAATTAAATAGAAGGATATGTCAAATGATGATAAAAATCAAAAGTGCAAGCTTGATGTAATATAATTTTTTAATCCAATGAGAAAAATATTACCATGGTTAAATATGACACAATACAATGCACACAAAATATCAGAGGTGCTTGAGATATTATTTGAAAAAGTAGAAAAATTAGCCCGATCAATTAATAATTTCAAACAAATCAGTAGACAAAAGCAATTAACATAAATGTATGTATTATAATTAGCAAAGTAAGAAAATAATTTAGAAAAAATTATTAAACATTAATTTCAAAATTGTTCATCAAAACAGATATCCTACATTTAAAAAAAAAATTTGGTCATGTCTATTTTTTTGACACATGAGCATTTAAATTTTATGAACTGCTATTTATATTATTTATTTTTTTCAATAGCTGAGAGTTCATTGTGATCAGTATTTTTGCACAATAATTTTATTTTATTCTTTTTATTTTAACCTACAAGTATTAGATATAAAACATATATCAATAAGTTAATAAATGTTAAAAATGAATAACTGCTAGTAGAAAGAAAATGGATTGAGGTAAGTAATGTATTAAGTAGACAATTTTCTAATATGTACAGCATTTACAACTGACAAAATTTTCCAAGAGAATTTATTGGTTTAAAAACATTACAGGAAGTTTAATGAGAATAAGTAATATTTCAAACAACATAGCATAAAAAATATTAATATTCATGATAATTTATATTTTATTGTCATCCAAATAACTAATCTTTGAATGATATATAAGCCAAAAAAAATTTGTGAAAGATAATGAGTATATTTCACAAATCCAGACTTCTGATTAGCAAAGATGTCAAGAAATTCAATATCATCCCTTGCATATACATATATATAATTACAGCATGTTGCTGGCATCAGGAGAATAAAGAATCGTGTACAACATGGGGGTCCCAAACAACGTTTAATTGGTAAAAATCGCAAAAATATAGACAGTCGGAGAACTATTGGAAACATTAAAAAATTAATAAAAAAATAACAAATGGTGTTTTAACTACGATTTTTTTTTTAAGTAAAAGCATATTCTTAAAAGTTTCTTTTTCATGCTGGTAACATGTGGATTTGACGATATAGGGAGTCGTAAATTACGGAAAACTGAAAAGTAGTTTAGAACTCATATTTGCTAAAATATTAAAAAAAAAAAAAAAAAAAAGCTTGAAAACATAAGGAATTTTATAGTCTATAACTTGATATAAACATGTAGTGTATGAACTGAAGAGTTTTAAAGATATTCAAGAAAAACTAAAATGGGAACCAGAAAACATCACTGCAACATCAGTACCAACATTCGCAGAGGGCACTGTCAAATTCGAAAGACAAACTCAGAGCAAGGATAATAGGCATTAAGTATACGAAAAATTACCAGAAAACATAGAGGTCGTAGGCAATGTCTATTCAGTGAAAATCACAAAAACAGACATTGAAAAGATAATGAGCCTGGCAAAGAGAATGGCCCTATGAATGTGAGGATTAGGAACAAGGTATTCAAGAAGAAGCCTTGTTGTATGTAAATTTTCATGTGTTCAAGAAAAATAAAAGCAGCCAACAAGTGTTCATTAATGAGCATTGTAGAATTGATGGTCGTTATACTTCGTTTGCAAACAATTCAGACTTCATGAATGTAACTAAAAAGTGCTGGTGTTCCATCATGCATTAACCAAACTGTCGATGTCCCCTGCAATAAATCCAGAGGAACGTGCTGGAACAACAAAAGGCACTTTTGCCGCTAAGGCATTTGGGCAGAAGATACGATCCAAATAGATGACTGCCCAGATGTTAATATCAAACTTATTTGTACATTCGACGAGATAGTGATGTGGGGATTTTCGAATGACCAAGGCTTCATCTGAGAATAAAACTCTAGCAGAAAAGTGTGTCTCTTCCTGTATGGTATCTAGTATACAAACTCCATCCAATTTGTGATTTTTATTGAAAAATATTGCTTGCGACCCTTATGTTTTCTGGTAATTTTTCATCTACTTAATGCCTATTATCCTTGCTCTGAATTTGTCTTTCGAATTTCACAATGCTCTCTGCAAACATCTGATGTTGCAGCAATGTTTTCTGGTTCCCCTTTTAGTTTTAGTTTTTTTAAATATCTTTAAAACTCCCTAGTTTTTACACAGCATACTTATATAAAAATTATAGGTATAAAAATTCTTAAATTTAAGTTTTAATATTTTTGCAAATACGGGTTCTAAACTACATTTTTGTTTTCAGCAATTTACACTTTTCAGAATGTGCTTTCACTTAAAAAAAAATACATACTTTAAACAGCATTTGTTATTTTTTTAATTAATTTTTTTAAGTTTTCAACAGTTTTCCAAATCCATATATTTTTGCAATTTTCACCAATTAAATGTCGTTTAGGACCCCATTTTGTATGATGATTCTTTATCCTCTTGATGCCTACTATCACCTCTCTGAATCTGTCAGTCAAATTCGGCAGCACAATGTACATATATTGATCTCAGGTCTGAAAAATATCCTTCTCGAATAAAGCAGAAGAATAAATAAATTTTCTAAAATACTAAAGCACTTTATCTTAAATGTAAATAAAAAAATAAATTTTTGTATATTGATATAATATATATAGGGTTTCCTAATAGCTGTTTCACATTCATAAAATTTTGTTGCTTTTTTAATAAATTGTGAAATTATATTATTTTTATCTATTTATTTTTTATTATTAGTATTTTTTGCTTGCATGAATTCTATAAATAATAATAAAAAAAAATGTTTCATGCATGTGCTGTAAATATGTACTGTTTTATAAAATTAAAATAAAAAATACATAAGACAGCACTTTTTAAAAGTTAAGATTTCACATATTAAAAATAATATCTAATAATTGCTTAGTGGCATACAAAATGGAAAGTGAATACAAGATTAATACAAGAAATATAATTAATTTATCAAATTATTTTTTATTAAGTAATGGTTCTCGAAATATTAATTCACCAACAAAACTCAGAGTAAAACTTAAATTAATCCTCTGAATGACTTTTTTCTCCAAAATCCGACAAATAAAATCAGATAACATTTAATTTTTTAAATGCCTATTGAATCAACAGCAAAAATACCAAATATATAAACAATGCCCGAAAGCTGATAAAATTTTTCTACGAAATGGATATTTTTTTTAATAGGTCGCCTATCTGTGCAACTTTAGTTCGTCTATTTATTTTTTTCTTCAAATGATTTTCGTTCATCAGTAATTAGAAAAGAATAAAAGATTTCTCAGTTGGAAAGAGTAACTACAGTGTCAGAATTTTTTCTTAAATTTTTATACTTTATTTATAAATATATATAGCATATATTTTATTTGTCGAATTTTGGAAAAAAAAGTCATTCTGAGGGTTAAATTAAGTTTTGCTCCGAGTGGTACGACCAGAGTTTATAATTTCAATAAAATCATCGAAAATGTAACAATTATATTCAAATGAACGAAATATGGAATTTGGCAAATACAGTGGCTCCCAAAAGTGTTCGTACACTAAAAAAATTTGCAGAAATTGTGTTCTATACTTCTTAATAAAGCATTTTATTAGTCGGGTTTTTTAATTAGCATCTTTAAATGGTTCTTAATAAAACTGAACAAATATTTTTATAAAAAATCAAGTAGTATTGTTCTAAAAAATAAATTTAAAAAAATGTCACAAAATTAGAACACAAAAGTCTTTGTACATCCAAACATTATTTATTTAAATTCATCATAAAAATATCTTTTGCGGCTTATTTTTCTTCTAATTGAAAAATACACTAAATGCATTTGATTTCAGTATTTAATATCACAATTATTTATTCTATTTACTTTATTCTTAGATATGACCCGCATTCGTAAAGAAACAAGTTTAGACGTACGAAAATTAATTATATTTCATTTTAAAGCAGGAAAATCAAATAGAAGCATTGCAATTATAATTAATCTACCTCATTCAACGGTGCAAAGCATAATAAAACGTTACAGGGAGGGAAAAAGGATTGCAAACAAGCCTTATAATGGTCGCCCTCAAATTCTGTCAGCTAGAAGTCAAAGAAATATTGTGAGTAAATTTCTAAAAAATCCACGTCTGAGTGCAATAAAGTTTACTTCACAATATAATGAATCAAATGGAACTTCTATTTCCTGTGAAACTATTCGTAGAATTGTTCGGAATGCTGGTATACATGGCCGCTCTGCACGAAGAAAATTCTTTGTAAGTCAGAAGAACAGAATTCCTAGGCTTAAATTTGCCAAATTTATGATAAACCAGTCAGAGAGCTATTGGAATCGTGTCTTATTTGCAGATGAAAGTAAGTTTAACATCTTTGGGTAGGATGGGAGAATCATTGTATGGAGAAAAAAAAAAAAAGAACTTAATCCCAAGAATTTAGTTGGAACAGTAAAACATGGTGGTGGAGGTGTCATGGTTTGGGGGTGTATGTCAGCGGCTGGAGTAGGCAATTTAGTATTCATTGATGGTATAATGGATCATAGAGTTTATATAAATATTCTCAATAATAATTTAAAAGTGTCAGCACAAAAATTGGGCATTTTAAACAACTTTGTGTATTACCAAGACAACGATCCTAAGCACATGGCCATGAATGTTCATCTTTTTTGCCTCTATCATTGCCCTCAAACCCTTAAAACACCAGCTCAATTACCGGATTTAAACCCTATAGAACATATTTGGAAAGAATTAGAGGTGTGAATAAGAAGTCACGACATTAAATCGAAAATTCAACTGAAAGCAGTAATGATCGAAGAATGGAACAAGATCGGTGCAGAAGTAACCAACCGTTTAGTTAAATCTGAGCCCAAACGTTTAAAAGCTGTTATAAAGAATAAAGGATATCCTACTAAATACTAAACATTTAGAAAAATTTAGAGAATTTCATATTTAGTGATGTTTTTTAAAGTGTATGATCACTTTTGTGTCCTATTTTTGTGCAATTTTATTTATTGTCCTTTTAAAAACAATAATTTGCATCGTAATTAAAATTTATTCTTCACTGCTTTATTAAGAACTGTAAAAATATGCTATGAAAAAATTTTCATGTAAAAATAAGAATATATAATGGTAAATAATGAGGTTTTTAATTGATTCTTGTTGGTGTACGAACACTTTTGGGAGCCACTGTATGTGTCAAAACGTACCATTATCCACCATGTGGTCATCTTTCAAGGATAATTTATCTTCGAATTCCTCATCATCCAAATCAACGTCTTTCTTTGATACCTGTTTCGGAAGTTCATCTTCTACTTCTTTTTTAGACTGCTTAGACTTCTTTTTAGGCATTTTTATTGTTTGATAAAACCACGTTCAATGTTACTATTACAATTTAAGCAAATTTCATCGCTGTTGACAATTCTTAAAGTGACCGTTGCCAGGTATAAGATGATGAAAGATCTCTTGGTGCATATATTTGAGCAAAATCAAAAATGCATAAGAAGAACTAGAGTTCATAAAAAAAATTGAAATCTTATATTACTTATACCTTATCTAATTTTTATTAGTGGTAGCCAAGCTGTGCGTTTTATAAACTAGCTTCTCAAGATATAGTCCTTAGACGTTAAGACGAAAAAAAACTAAATTTTAACTGCAACTACAACTACAACTACAAACGTATTAATGTTTATATTTACTTCTGCAATCTTAAGAGTGTTCCGACTATTTTATAAACAAAATGGTAAGATATTTTTATGAAAATAGATTATTTTAACCTTTATTTAGTTTTATTAAATTTTAAATCAATGTGTTTTAATATAATATAAGAAGAACATCTAATATTATTATTTCATATATGCTTAATATATAGTTCACTAAATATTTAATTTTCATTCCTGGTTCAGTTTTTTTTAATCGTTCTCGTAAACATTTTTTAATGTATTAAGGCCCCATTGTTAAAACAGCTATGAGAAACGTACTTTAAACTTACCTTTAAAATATATTATTTAATTTAGACTTGCGAAAAGCATGCATTCATTCAATTGCATTTTGTAAATTATGCAACTTTGGTATATTATCTGCCTGCAATAAATACTATAAATGAACTGTATGTTTAGAATGTTATACTTCATATACAATTAGCATACTTCTTGGTGTAATATATTAAAATTTACAAAATTTTATAAAAATGAAGTCTATTTAAATCTGTTTCATCATTCACTTCATATATTAGTTTCATGGTTATTGAACTGAATGGATGGTATTTCATGATGCACCCAACTGATGTCCTTATATAATTTTTGAATTTGATATAATCTTATATTCCCATCAATCTTAGAAAATTAATAAGATTTCTTTAAAAGAAACATTATCAATTTTTTTCATCATTATTGTAAATACTGATATAAAATTGCATATTATTGTTTTAGCAAAGATATATAAAGCATTCATAAATATATTTTAATATCTTTGCAAAATCATACAAAATATTATATCAATTTTCAGTTTGTTATTTGGATAATTTAAGAAATTTTTATAAATTATTTTTATGTTATTTATATGTCAGAAAATTTTTAAGACTACAAAGAAATGTGAATGAAAAACACCTTATTAAAATCAATAAAACAGAGTTGTCATTTAAAAAAAAGTTCCTAATTACAATAATATAACAGTATTTTTCTGTAGTGAAAATCATTGTGTTTGAATTCACAACAAAATCTTTGTTGTCAAAAATTGAATAGTGTCATAGTGTTTAATTATTTCTATAAAAATTTATTAATAATTTATTTGAGCTGTTTTATGTAACATCAGCAATAAATTTAACTCATGTTGAAATATAAGCTGCATATTTGTTATATAAGTATAAATCATGAAGAAATGAGCATTGAGTTATTGTTTTGCAAACTTTCAATAAAATGATTCAGTTTTTATCAAATGCTTTTGTCTATGCCAAGCCATCTGATTTCATGGGAAAATTAATAGTCCATATATACTACTTACAAATTAAGTTAAAGTGAAGCTGGAGCTCAAGTGAATAAAATATTAATTTTAGAGTATAATTAATTTGAAATTATTATATAATTTTATTTTAATAATATATAATATATAATTGTAACTCTTATAACATAATTGTAACTTTAAATTATAAACAGATATAAAATTTATTTTGAATGTATAAGATATTATTGTATAAAATAAGGTTTAAATATGATTTGAAGCCTAGTTAAAGTATTTAATTTTGTAACATTTATGTTAAAATGAGTACTTTTCGGGAAGTGACAAAAAATTACAAAATTTCTTATATTAACTATATTAAAACTATTGAATATTGTAAAATCCTTTCCTACTTCAAAACTTTTTTATATGTTATGCAATTAGATTTTTTATATCTGTTAATGTTGAAAGTGGATTTAATAATTTCTAATTATGTTAAAAATCATTAATATTGCTATAAATTTGGTGAGGTTAGCTCTAATTACTCTTAATGTTATAATCATATGATTTATAACTTAAAATATAATATCTTTAATTTTTCAGGCTGAAAGGAAAGCTGTCAATAAATATTATCCTCCTGACTGGACTCCAAATAAAGGTTCCATCAACAAATTTAGGGGTACTCATGCTCTTAGAGAAAGAGCCCGAAAACTTCATATGGGCATTCTCATTATTAGGTAAAATAAAGTATCTTATTTTATAAATATATAGGTTTTACAAATTTGCATTAAACATGTATTTCAATTCTGAATATTATGTGTTATTTTCATTAATATCATTATGCATACATATAAGTGTAATAAACAAAACATTTCAAACACATTGCATAAATGATAAATATTATATAACGATTTTTATTTAATAAAATTTATTACATGTTTTTTTTTTTTTTTTTTTTGCATGGAAAAAATTTGGGTTATTTTTTGTCTTGTTAAAACAAAATAGCATTTGCACCTCTTCCCCCCCTTTTTTTTTCTTAATTATTTATTGTAAACTTCTAATGATGATCTTAGTTTGTATTATGCAGAGATTACAGACAAAGTATTATTACATCAGTTTTATTCTTGGATTTCAACTCTTAAAAAAAGAACTGAGATAAGAATTTTTTTAATATGAGTAGAATATTTCTGTCATTCATTTCTAAAATTTTAAGGTTTTCTTAAATATGAGAAATTTAAAATAAGAATTTTTAAAAATATTTTTACAGTAATTTTTTTTAATTCATTTATAGAAGAAAAGAAACAATGTGAATATTTTCATAAATTATTCTAACATATTTCAATTAAACACATTTCTTATTAATGTTTCTATATTTTAGATTTGAGATGCCATTTAACATTTGGTGTAATGGATGTGAAAATCATATTGGGATGGGAGTCCGTTATAATGCTGAAAAAACCAAAGTTGGAATGTATTATACAACTCCTATATATAAATTCAGAATGAAATGTCATTTATGCACCAATCATTTTGAAATACAGACGGATCCAGCGGTAATATTCCTTAATTTTCATATTTCACTATTCCATGCATTTTCATCTGTAAATATGAATTTTTATTTTATGAAAATAATTAAAAGTTATATGTATCAATGAAAATACATAGATTGCAGAAATAAAATAATAATACAGAATTTTCCATCTTCAAGAAAATTTGTATATTTGGTTTGATTAGCTACGTATTTATTCTCTTTGTATAACTTTTAATAGTGAAGAAGCTTGTAGCAAATTTTGTTTTTATTATTTAATACTTTGATATGATTGAAAAATGAAATATGGAGAGTATAATTTTAGGAACTTCTAAAAAATAATGTAGAGAAAAATATCAGCATTTTCTTTTATTACCCTATGTATTATTTAAATAATGATTTTTCCCCTTCAAAAGGATAATGGCAATTTGAATTTCTATTTGTAGCCATAATATTTGATTTTTCTTTAAAATTAGATTTAAAATTTTATACATTATATGTACTTTTTAAATTTGTTTTTAAAGTTATTTTGTTTATTATTTTTATCTTTGTTTCTGTGCAATATGCATAACATGTACCTAGATTTTTTATAGATATTCATTAAATTTCTGACAAAAATTATGGTTTTCCTCTTGCAGAATTTGGATTATATTATCTTGAATGGAGCAAGGCGACAGGAAAGGAGATGGGATCCAACACAGAATGAACAAGTTGTACCTGAAGGTGAGCTTAAACTTATCATTTATAATTATTGTATAAAACCTAGATATGCTTATAATAATAATAAATTTAAATAATATATTCAAGTATTTTATATTGAAATACATTTTAAATACATTACACATTAAGCAAAATCTAACAATAAAACAATGCTTGTATTTTAATCATTATTTTTTCATTAACTATTTGAAAAATGAAAGAAAGATCTTAAATGTTTTAATTTCAAGCATTTTCTTAAGGACATCATTTCATTGTGTTTCTTATAATATTGGATTGGCATTTTTACATAAATTACAGATTGGAAGAACTCTCCAGTGATTTTTTTTTTCTTCTGGGTAATATCCAAAAATTTATTCTTTAGAACTATTTGTTTTTTCAAGGTTCTTGTCACATAAAAAGATTTATCATAAATCTCTTAAGTGTTTATTATGGGAAGGTTTAAGATAAGGTTTTTATTTTCATTCGAAATTAATTGATATATTACAATAAAAGTTATTTAGTTATTTCAAAAAGTAAGTATCCCCTGTTCACAATTATTAAATATTTAAAATATCTAAAATGTAAAAAACAAAAACAAAAAAACCCTAAGTTATAAGATTACTTTAAAATTAGATTGAATTTAAAAATTTCAATAAATTTTAGTTGCAATATATTAATAATTTTTTATTTATCTTTTGTATAGAAAAAGAAGTCAGCAAGAAGCTCATGACTGATTCCATGTTTTGTCTTGAACATAATGTAAATGATAAAGTAAAACAGAAAACTATCTTGCCATCATTGCAGAAATTGGAAGAATCCAGAGAAAAATGGAAAGATGATTATCTATTAAATAAAACACTTCGACAGCAATTTAGGGTTTGTATTTTATATTTATATTTATTGCTTTTGAAAATTAGGTTTGAAGCAAAAGGAAATTATAAGATTTGAATTTCTTATAAAGATAGGTTATAAGTTGATATTGATAAAGCTTTTGAAACTTTAGTATTATGATCAATGATCAAAATCAGTTAATTTCCACATTTTTTATTATATAAGTTTATTAGATGTGCTTTTTTACAAAGGAAACATTTGGTGTTTAAAATGATTTTATGTGTTAAAATTCTGAAATTTACCTTTAGTCATTTATTTATCTAATAATTATAAAATCATAAGAAATATTTAAAAGAAATTGAAATTGGTGTTGGCGGTAGAGGGTAAAAGAAGTTAATTTCGTATTAAGTAATAAGATACATTAATTGGCAAAGATTTGGAGACGAAAAATTTTGGTGATCAGTTTTAAAATGGCTAATCTGTGCATTTCTTTTGAATACTAAAAAATAACCTTATTCCATATTATGCTTTAGTGTCTTAAAATTAAACTTTATTTCTTTTAATAGGAAAAGAAACGAGAAATAGCTTGTGTAGAAAGTAAGGACAAGCAGCTGTTGAAAAGGTGTTCCTTGAATATTACTTTGTTACCTGAAGCTGATGAAGATCGTAAATTAGCTGGACTTTTAAAACTTGCTCCTCTATATAGTATGCTTTTTAATTACATACAGTCTTTCTTTTTTAATGTTACTTATTTTGAATCATTAGAATATAGACCTTGTTATCAAATGTTTCTGAATGAATTAGATATTTCACTAGTTGTTTATTTGACACTGTCTCTAAGTATAAACACAGGGATGAAATATTCTTTAATTTTCATCTATAAAATGAGCTCCTGAAAATTTTTCAACGTTAGTAAAAGATTATCTTTTTTTTACTGCTGTATGAGTTAAATGCACTTTTGTATGAGCTGAAGTATTGCTATTTTCTTCTTATTATTTATTTTCAAAGAGATAAAAAAAATAATGAATATGATTGACAGTAAAATTCTTTTTTTTTTTTTTTTTTTTTTTTTTAGACACACTGTTTCGACTTATTCTAAAATTAATTATTTTCAGTGAAAACTAAGGTGGAAAAAAAGCAAATTTTGTTATGCATTTCTATTTTTAGTTTTTAATTGAGTCAAAGTAATTCTTTTTTTATTTATTTATTTAAAAGTTTTTACCTCTCCATTTCTTTTAGTACTATTTGTAACAATAATTTATCAGTAATGATTAAAACTTTTAATCAGACATAACATTTAATCTTTGATATTCCATAATATATTTCTGGTTTAATAAAATATATTTAGTTATATATATAATTGCATTACAATTTTTTGGGTTCTTCCCCCCCCCCCCTTGTTTGAATGATAATTACAAATTCTTCAATTTTGACATAATTGGATTATATTCCATAAAAAATGCATTAAATTTTGACACTTTTTTTTGTAGTATTTATGTAAATTTTCATAATTTTATCAAAAATTAGTTAGCTGTGCATTTTTTTTTTTTTTTAGCTGGAGAATATTTTATCTAGTGAAGGCTTAAAATATTCATCTCACTTTTATTACAACTATAAAATTTCACTTCATCAAAAAATCAGATAAAACAAATTTTTATTGTCTGAAGGTGATCACAGTTATCAAATAATTTCATAGATATGATAATATACATCAGGAGATAAGCAATTTGCATTCTTGATGCTTGAAAAACCATATTACATTGTGATTTCTTGTAGATCAATGTTCAATCTTCTAATAACACAATTTCTTCACAAGTGGCATAATATCTTCACAAAATGGTTATTACAGGAACCCCTGTTGAATGAATGTTAATTGATTGTTGCAAAATCTTATGAAATTATAGAATGCATTATCACATTTAGAATTAAATTGTCATATTACAAAATCTTATTTAGATTTTTACTTATGGTCAGTCAACAGAATATTTTGAATTGTATTATGCTGTTTACCATAAGCTTAGGTACACCAAAGCCATAAAATATAGGATAAACTCTTTGAGTTAAAGCAATAGTAATATTTGTATTGATGATAGCAATGTAAATATTTTATTTCTTTCGTATAAACATTAATTCCATTTATTATCAAAATTAAACTTGCAATAGAAAGAACTGTATTCCTGATCAAGTCATAATATAATATTCTGATATTTTTGTTAACATAAATTCATTGCAGTCTCAGAATCAGAGGTTTAAATATTCAATAGTAGAGTTTGTATTCCAGAGATAGTTTTAATTTAGAATTTTGATTCCTTTTCACTGTAAATTCATTGTTTCTCAGATTTAGAATTTGAATAATATATCAGAACTGAGTAATATTTTCAGTTGTTCTAGAAATTCAAATTTTTATCATTTGTACTTTCAAGGAATATTATTAGAAATTCCCTACTTTTTTCTGTAGATTTTACAGCAAACAGATATATATTTCACTAGTTGTTTAGTAAATAATCTTTCAATAATTAATAATAAATCAATTTTTTTTCCATTTTATCATCATTTTATATATTCATATAAAATAATATATGTTCAGAAGATACTTTCTAATTGTTAAAAAATTCATAAATGCCTTATATACTCTTAATTTAAATTATTTTGTCACAAAAAATATTTTAATTTTATTCTAATTGCATTACTGTTTTTTGTTTTACGCAGTATGCAGTAATAATGTGTGAAAAATTATCCTATATATATATATATTCTTTTTTCTTCTTTAGATTTTGAAGAAAAACAAAAATTAAAAAGAGAAGAAACTATGTCAAGACCTTTGTTTCCACTCCCCTATAAAAATATGCCTATTTTAGCAAGCTCAGTTCGAGAATCCAAAATGAAAGAGTTGTTAAAACCTTTAACTAAGACTGAACTAGGAATAACTCCTAAAAATGAAAGAGACAACATTATAAAATCAACTTCTCGTGAATCTGAAGAGTCAGGAAGTGAATTGAAAGTAACACATAAGAATGAAAGCAAAAAGGCAGTAGCTTTACTTTCAAATGAATCTGAAAATCCAAAAGAATCTAGTGATTTAAAAGCTTCATTAGTAGCATGTGATTATGATTCATCAGATTCTGACGAAGAAAAAACTTAGTTATTTTATTTACATTTTTGAAAGAAAAAAAAATCTGTGATTGCCAAAATTGGGGATGCATTTTATGTAAAATATTAAATTATCTAAATGTAATATTTATGTATATAGAATTAACTGAATTAAAATTTGTTCTATTTAAATTTGTTTTTTTTGTTATCCAAACAATCTGTTTTTTTTTTTGTTTGTTTGTTTTTATGTGATAGAAATGTAATTAAAAGCAAATCTTGTGATTTTGAACTGCGTTCAAAAAGACATTTGAAGAGGTTTCATCCTGCAGCAGACTAAAACACATTGTTTATACTTGCAGCTCTTTAGTAGAATCAAGTTTAGTATATGTGATCATACCATCTTAAGTTCAAGACTGAAAATAGGCAATCATGGTCCAAATATATGTAAAAAATTTTGCTTTACATTATAGTTGTGTGTATGCATCTGTATAAATCTACAAATGTGATATTAAAAAAGTTATATGCTACTGAAGTGCACCTTGTTTTAATTTAAAATAAACTTTTTTAAGTTGCTTTACCAAAAGCATTCATATGTTTTTCCATTTATTTTAATTATTTCATTGCTTTGCCTATGCACCATTTGGATCTTGATTTATCATATTTTTAAACTTATAAATTATAATTAAATTATTTAGCAACTATTTAGTTTTAATAGTAACGTTTACATTACAAGTAGTTTGTAAACTTTCGTGATAAACTAATTGAATTAAAGAAATAAAACATTCCTAAGATGTAAAATGTAATTCATTTAGATAATAGGGAACACTTAATAATTAAATTATTAAATGGGTTAAAAAAAATCTTTCAGCAAATGTTTGATTAAAATATATATCTTTCAAAATTGATCATGTTTTTTTAATATATTTTTATTATTGTTATTGGATAGTTTATAAGAAAGAATTTAAATTTAATTGATTCTATTACTTCAGCTCGATAATTAAAGTGAAAATTCTTATTTTATTATATTTAAATATTTTACAGTTTTTAATCAATAGACAATTAATGAATTTGTTTTTTAAATATTCATTTTACATTAGGCAAGTGCTTTAATTGTAACTATAATTTGATAGAATGTAGACAATCATTCATAAAATCTCATGCCTATTTATTTCTCTTTTAAGTTTTAAAAATACTCTTTTCGTTACTTCCATTTAGCTAATATTCTGAAATATTCTTTTTAATTTTAAATTGATACCCAGATTGAAAGTATACAAAATTATAATCAATTAAAAGTTCTAAAAACGGTTTTTTTAACAGGTATGGCTGACTTTAATTTACCATTAAAATTTGATGCACTAGTTAAAAAAATGTATTTTTGATGTTATGTTTATGTAAAATTTTAACATAATAACGAATGAAAACTAAACATATTTGTGAATTGCCTTATGTGACGTGCATGATGGTGAAATTGTTCAGAGCTCTCTACAGAACAGATACGAGAAGTTAAAGCTTGATACTAAGTTTGTTATTTGTGTTGGAAAAGCTCATTGAGAATAAATTTTTTTAATTAAAAATTTAATATAAGTTTAATTATTTTAATAAAAAATTTCATCAGTGTTTTTTTAATTTTGCTTTTTGACATAATAAACTAATACTAATACTCAAAAACTATTTTGCTACAGTAAAATTTAAATATGAGCTTTCAGTAATCCGAATTTTATTTTTTAGTTTTTCCCCCTCAATTTTAATAAACTAAGTGGAAATTTTTAATTTTCAACAATATGTTTTACTGTTTTAGTTACCGTATTTATATATTTACGTTTTGCGAAGATATAAACTCATTTAATACTTATTTAATTCTAGGGTTTATACAAAATCCGGCTTTTTAAAGAACCGGTTTTCAAATTCCAAAAGTTTTTCCGGTTTTCAAATTCCAAATTCCAAAACCGGCTTTTTAAAGAACCGGTTTTAGCCGGTTTTCAAATTTTTGTCAAAAATAGAATAGGGAAAAATATTTTATTTAATTTATATAAAATAACAAAAAAAACCGAAATAACTATCAAAATCAAAATATATATATATAAAAATTAACGATTGCATATACATATTACTTACACAAAATAACGAAAATTTCCGCTATTTATATTTTTAATAATTTTAATTTTTCCTAAGAAAATAGAATTTTAAAAAACATTAAATATCCACTGAACGGTGGCTAAGTCTTGTTCTTATTTTGGACACAATATTGCCTCAAATTCAAAATACACATTCACTAGCTACTGAGCTTGGTTTTATAGTTTTCGGGGCATCAAATAACAAATCTAAGATTACATAATAACGTTGCCTCAAATAATAAAAATTCAGTGTCTTTGGATTTGTAAGTTTTTCTTCAGGGTCTTCAAGAAACTTTTTCATTTTTCCATGACTTCTTTTAAAAAAGCATTACTCTGATGAGTAGTTTCTTCGATTTGCTCTTCATCAGAATCGGTTTCCACATAAGAATTTGGAAATATTCTAGATAATACCTTTCCAGATAACTTAATAATTTTGGTTTTTGAAGCTAAAGAGAGTATACTAGATTTCTTCGCTGAACTAGAAATGTTTTGTGGATTTTGCAAATACAGCAAAGGAATTGCTAATTCTACTTGTCTTCTTTCTTGAATTCGTTCGTTTAAAGCATATAATAATTTTTAACTTATTTCAGTGTTTAAATTTTTTAGTTCATTTAATAGAAATTCAAATATTCCTTCATTTGTTAATAAATTGGCATCTCGTTCTAAACCTTCAGTTGCTAGATAAATTTGTCCCAACCGATAAAATACAATTTTATTATTATTATTATTTTGAAGAAGGAAAATATCCAGGCATTCCGGAAAACCGGTTTTCAAATGTGACAAATTTAATTTAAAAAACCATTTTTTTTTAAAAACCAGGTTTGAAAAACCGTCAAACCCTATATAATTCGTTCTCCATCACAAACTTGATTCACCAATTTTACATGATCCACGCTCTAGTGACAGACTGCGAAAATACGTAAAGAATGCAATATGTTAAACACATTTTCTGTTGCACATTATTGTTTCTTTAATTATTCGTAAGTTTTCAATTTGGTGTGAAGGTAGACGAATCAAGCATACAACATTGTCATTCTACGATGTTTCAAGCAGAAGGTTTAAATATATATTAAATATCTCTTAATATAATTGAAATCTAAATTAATTTTCCAAATTCTTATCTTAATTTAGCTGATAATAACTTCATTCTAAAATGTTCTCTAATTTCCTGATCCAATTCCACTTTTTATTTATTTAATTAATTACACATGAGCTCTATAAAAATGCTTACTTCTGCCTTTTCACATGCACCGAGCGAAAGAATAATAATAATAAAATCTTAATGTTAACTGTATTCTTTTAAAAGATACCTATTTTTCTCTTTCCTAAGTCTACTTGTGTCAAAGAAATCCCTATCAGAATCTCATGGTATAAAATTATTGGAGAAAAATATTTCGGTCTCTCTCTTTTGCGTCATGGATTGACGTATCTTGTCGCATCTTGCTTGTACATAAATTATGCTTCAAGGGATGGAACAAATCAAATTTTAAGAACTCAAAGCCTCTTCTCTTTCCAGCCACGAATCTGCTTTAAAATATATTTTTACATACACACGCACACACACACACACACATATATAAATTTAAATCGGGTGATTTATTGAGTGAACTGGCAGATAAAATAATTGTCCATTAACTAATAAAAGATTTAATTTAATGTAGAAATCCAAAAATAGGAAAAAGAAGGCTAGATATTTCATGCTAAACGAAGACAAAACATTTATTTTATATTCCCAATTTACATTATTTTGAGTGAAAATATTTAATGACAAAAACAGCCCATATACTGTCCCCCCCCATAAAAACAGGTTTGAAGACCATCAATAACATTTAACACAGTTTTGTTTTGTACATTGAATGCTTTAAGTACAAAATTCACATTAATTGTAAATTTCGTGAAAAAAGAAATTATTTTGTCTTTTTGTTTCCTTTTCTGTTTTTCCTATTAATTACCTTACACGATAAATTAAAAATAAAATATTTAATCAATTATTATTTACTTTTTTATATATATCACGAAGTGATACATAAAACAAAATAAAATGTTACAATTTTATATAACACCAAGTGATATTGTGATATATAAAAGAACTCTGTTTTACTTTGAGGCGGTACGGGAATGCGCGGGGATAGAACCTGGGACCTTTTCGGTTAGCAGTCCAGTAACTTAACAATTCTGCCGATCTTTCGGGTAGAAGAGTTGTTAACTAGCTTATATGCTATTCACCACAGTACTCTCCCTCCAGTGAGACGAACGATATGGATGTTGAGTAGTGATGTAATATTAGCTGTTAGCTTAATGGGCCGGTACCCAGTTGAATAGCGCCAAGCGTGTGTGGGTGCTAATGCGCCAAGTGTGTCTGGCGACTTTGGGTTGCTGCGTCAAGTGGGTCTGACGACTTTGGTTTTACTGCGTCAAGTGAGTCTGACGACTTTGATTGCGGGTAGATGGCGCCACAACAGCTGTACGAAGGTTGAAGGTTCATTGTCCGAGGTCACCAATGAGGCGGTATGGGATGAACAAGGATGGAACCTGGGACCTTTTCGGTTAGCAGTCCAGTAACTTAACAATTCTGAAAAAACGATCGTTCGGGTAGAAGAGTTGTTAACTGGCTTATATGCTATCCACCACAACTTCAACAGCAAAAGTAAAAGAAATTAAAAGTCAAATTTAGTTATTACAAAGTTTATTTAGGCTATTTCTTAGTAAGTAAAATGTGTTTAGTGATTTCTGTTAATTGAATGCTGAAAATTTGAAAATATGCTTCATGAAATCAAATTGGTACGACAAAAGTTTGAAAAATGGATCAAAATTCTTGTTATTCAGAGAAAAACTTTCTTATTCAAGAAGTTAAGGATTAAGAAAATAATAATAATAATAAAACCTTGTGTTTTTGACTTGTGTGTGTGAAATGTTTTTTTATTTACTTTTCAAAACCTGTTTTATGAATTCTGATGTTGTTCATAAAATCTTTTCTTGCAACATCAAGAAAAGACAGTACTTGCTTTTCTATTTGCAGCAGAAAAAAACAAAAAACAATATAAGTTTATTGCCCATTTCGCAGTTCTCTTCTAAATGATCATACGAATTTTTAAATGAAAATCCGGATAGCTTTGTCACATTTAACCGTACGTCGAGATTTTTTTTAATAAATAATTTTGAGCAGAAAGAAGAAATTGAAATAACAACAACAAAAAAATGCGATGAATGAAAACTGATCTAGTGCGCATGCGCTGTCGTCCATGGCATGCGTACTCAATAAGACAAGTTGAATCCAATACAATTTTTCACGTTTATTCTTTTAATAACTGCTTACTTCAATTACTGTTTATAAATTTTTATTAAGTTCCTTGTCATTTCTTTTGCAAGTAATTTTGTACAATTATTTTATTTTTATATATTTAAATGGTTTACTCAGTCTGGCTGGAAAAAGTTTTTTAATGAACTTTAATAGGAAAAATTAAATTTTTGAATATTCTGTGTAAAATTATTTAATTCCTGAATACTCCTTTATTTAAATATTTTGATAATTCTCGTAGAACTCAGCAATGACTGTATCAAGAGGTACAACTCTACTATTTACTTTTAGATCAAAAGTAAGTATAATTTTTGGGACATGACTGTTATTGAAGTAACTTTGTCTCATTGTACATGAATACCTTTTGTATTGATTGTTTATAAGCCCTGATATGTTTAAAACTGAATGAAATTCAGTTCTCAAATTAATTCTCATAAACAAAAAATATTTATATTTTTTGTTTTGCTATTGAGAATTAAATTTCTTGTTTATTACTGTAAATTTTATCATGTATCTATTAAAAAATTTATGCAATGCATTTAGTGATATTTAGACATATTTAATTGCATTAAATATGTAGTGGTGTATGAATTTATGAAATTTTTCCAATCATTTTATGGCAAATTATTATGTTATTAAATCTGTATTAAAATTTGATGCATGGTCTATTTTTATTCACTGTGTTGTATTAGACTAAAATATTTTTTTGAAGTAATTTTTTTTTATTTTGTTGTAGACTTTTTCATACAAATGCAAGAAAATTTGTAATATGAAAATGTTAGAAGATAATTAAGTTTTGAATTAAATAATATGTATTCAATTGCTTTATAATATTTAAATTTAACAGTAAGTTGAATTATACTTATTTTAAACTATGTGTTTTTTATTAGTTTATGTGTTTATTATAATGCCAAATAGCTTAAGTGGTATAGATTTATTTTATTTTTCAAAATTAAGCATGATTTTTTTATTAAATTTTGTAAATATTCATAATTACATGTTTTGATATTTATTTTGTTGACTCGGGAAACTGAAAATATCTTTTATTTAAAAATTTAGATTGAAGAAGCTGTGAGTCTAGTTCCCAGAATGCATCCTGAAGCAAAACTTAAAGCTGTTCAGTTTTGGAATATAGTCTCTGAAAAACTTCAAGATATTGTAAATAACAGTGCTGCTGACATAAGTGCTGTAGCTCTGAAGATGGATGAAACAGATTCATCACCTGATAAGGTAGAATATTAAAAATAAGAAAAAGAAGGAAAAAAATCCTTTTCTGTAGAATGACCATATTTTATTCTAAAGATATTTCTTATTTACACTATTTTTTTTAAAGATAGCATTATATATTACATGCAATTAACTTAATATTATTTTGAATATATTTCAGAATTTTTATTTTATTTGTTTATTTATATAGAAAGACTCAATTAAAGAATACTCAACTTTAATATATTCTCATTACTATATTTATGGTCTAAAAGACATGCTATAAAATAAAATCATATTCTAAAATCAAACTTGATTTGAATATCATTTTTTATAACCAAGTATATCAGTTAAAAATATAATTTATTTTTATATTTGTGTCTTATACTTTTTCAAAGAATTTAAATTTTGTTTTAGGATATCATTTAAATGTCTTTATATATAAACACATAATAAGAAAATTAACTTTATTTTTATTATGATAATATGGATTAATCTCTCAGTAAAAAGAGTGATCATTAATATACTTTTTAATGAAATAAATAAATCATCATTTTCTTCAAATATATATATATATATATATATATGTAAATACTATGAAGAAAATATATATAAGAAAAACTATAATTTATTACTATGCTTTTATAAAAGGAGATTATAAATAACTTTCTTATATTAAAACAGTTTCTTTGCTTTTACTTAAAAAAAAAAATGTTTCCTTTCTCTTTCTTATTGACCATTTTTTAAATACATTTGTATGTATCTTAATATGTTTTATGGATTTTAATTTAAAATTTTTGCAAAATGTCACTTAAGGGGGCATTAATTGAGATATGTGATTCATTCATAGTGTACTTAAAATAAAATTGATTTCATTTAGAAATTAAGGATGGAAGTACAACATATATGAAGAGAAAATGGCTGCAATATATTACTTGTAAACTTTTGTTTAATTTGTCACAAATTATTATATTAGTCTATTCTTGACATATTAAACATCTTTCTGCATATAAACTTTTATAGATGATTTATAATTATGGGAGTATTCAGTAATTTTAGTTCAAATGCCTGTTTCAGGCTTGTTTATTTGACTGCTATGTTTAAATAATCCATTGGAACAGGTATTTTTCTTACCCTTAATACCCAAATTGCTATTCATTTTTATATGTAAGACCAGTGGCATTCCGTATTATCACATAGAATTGTGATAGTCAGATTGAGGAAAGAAGAAGCTTTTGTTCACTAGCTGTGAATAATAAGTATTCAGATGCTTGATAGTAGCTTCTTATATACCACTTAAGAATAAAATTTTGAAATCATATTAATTTGCATAATTGTAATGAATTACATAAATTTACATATATCAGAAATTAAACATAAATTATACAATCAAACAGAAGTTTCCACAACAGTTACCGATCAGTTAGTAACTATTTTGCTTTTATTGAGTAAAGATGACTTGCGATCATCAGTGTTTTGAATTTTTTTCCTGCTATGTCAGTGAGCTAGTTTTAACTGCATTATTTCTGTTTATATCAATTGGAGATATTTATTAATAACAACTGTGAATAAATTTGTTTGTGTCATGTTAAAGTCCATTCAACCCACAAGCCAAATTGGAATAATATATTTAAAAATGTTAGAATTTTGCAGTTTTAGAGTGTTTACACATGAGTTGCCTCAGCATGAAATAAACTTACATGAGAATCTATTCTGTATTTACTTTGTATTTTGTAAGTGTATGACTTGGGGTGGGTGAAAGAAAAAAACATTATGATTACTTTTATTTTTTAAAACTGAAAATAATCTTGTAGGTAAGAATGGGAAAAAATTTCCTCTTCAGCTTTTTTATTTATTATAAAATATATACTAATCGAATATAATTCCATTCATTTATCTAACATTATACCTAGATTAAGCTTTTTATTTGATTTGGGTTCAAAAATTAATCATTTTAAATTTCAATATATAATAGTACTTTTTTTTTTGAAAAGAATTGTTTGAGGATAAAGGAAATTCTTTTTAACTTGAAAGGAAATAATATTTATAATTGAAAAAAATACTAAGTACAACATAACCATATCTTAATCTGTTTGAGAGAGCATTTTAAATTAAAGACCTTTACAGAATATTTTGTAATAATTGTTTTTTATTGAAAATTTTATATTAATTGTTGTGGACTAAATTGATTTAATCACTTGTATATTTTCTGTAAATATCTATATATACTACTGTATTGAATGTGTTGTGACTTTCTACTGAACAGCCTGGTTTTTAAATACAATATTTTAACCGGCACAAACACAGCTACACTACAAAATTTACAAAAAAAAAAAAAAAAAAAAAAACCCCACAAAGACAAGTAAGTTAAAGTTAACAGTATGGTGGAGGGATTCCACCGTTTCCAACAGAAAGCATTTTGTATTAGCGCAATGGTTGCACATAGAAAAAAACCTGACTTTAGGATGCAGGTCTCCCGTTCAACTGCTTCTCTGTAAATGCCACAAGAGGCTTCTGTAAAATGCCACAAGGGGGCGCTCTCTGCTCAAGGGGGAAAAGAGGTGCTACACTACTTTAATACTATACTAATCTAATTATACTATACTAATCTAATTTTGTGTTTGGAGAAGTTAAATATCATATTACTCATAATTATTATGCTGAAAATAGTAACAAATAGTACAGTTCTTAATTTTTTTTTAATTTTATAAAAACAAATCAATACATATCAATCCAAGCTGATTTCTCTGTGTGTATTACATTAGTGGAAGTATTTTTTTTTTTCAAATATTTGTGTAATATTGTAGGATTGATGGTTTTTCCTATGATTCTGTTAGTAAAATGAATTTATTATGGTTATATGAATATAAATGGATAAATATTAATTTTTTCTAGTTAAATATGGAAATGAATGGTTCAGCTAGTTATATCAGTCCACAGAATAGTACTTCAACTGATTTTATGGGCATAACTTCAAATTACTCTGTGTATAGTGGTAAGTTTTGCTTTTAATGGTACTTTTCTTTTTCTCAAAGTATTTATTGATCATATCCCTTTTTTCTGCTTCTCTATTATAAATATTTTTATCTGTTTTAGAATCAGGCACACAGTTCCATAATGCTGATTTAAATAATACTGAATTGAAACAATTATCTGCTACTGAACCAATATCTTCTAATATAGAAGAACATCATTCTACAAATGAAATCACTAGTTTACCTCATATTCACCATCTCAGTGCTGTTACTGATACATCAAGGACTGAAAATGAAGCTAATCACCAATTACTTGATATTGCAAATATTCCTTCCAATACTGACAATTTTGTACAAAACATGCCATGTGCTTCTGAAGTGTCTCATGCTGATGTGAAACCTAATGTTTCAACCATGCATTCACAATGTTCCCAAAAAGCGGCTCTGGATATAGAGCAATTATCTAAAAGTAATGAACAAACTTATAATGATTTTAATAAAAGTACATTATGTGATAACTCTTCTGGACCTTCAAGTCAAAATGACTGTCGTAGGAGCAGTTCAAGGTTAAAAGAAATAAAAAAGAAAGTTGATTTCAAAGATCTTATGGATATGTCAGATGAGAGTTGTGGTGTAAATACATCTGACATGGAACAAGGTTTTGATTCTCAAGTTAATTTAGATTATTCAAATGAGCCAGATGCTGAACGCATTGTTCGTTGTGTTTCTAATATAAAGGTAAAAATCTTATTTATTTATATTGTGCAATTTCAACGCTTCTTTATTTTGATAATTATTGTATTCATAAATGACTGAAAAAAAATTCATTTGAATTTAAATAAGATTTATGACATTTGTAATCTGATGACAGATGTTTTAATACTTTTATTATGTTAAGTTTAGTAATTGCAATCGCAAATTTAAGCACAATTTTGTCAAAAAAAAAAAATGCAAATATTGAACTGGTCAGTAATGAATCTGATCGTAATTCAGTATTTTACTGCCAAGTGTATAGATGCCCACTCAGAAATGTATTATATATTTTTTTAAAACTATATGCTTTCATAATTGCTTTACTTTTGGATAAAAATTAAAATATTGAATTTCTTCCATTATAGATATTTTTTTAATATTTTATCTTATTATGAATATTTGTTAATTAAAACTTGAATTAAACCTTGAAGATAAAAGAATCAAACAATACATTTTCAGTTTAAGCACTTAGTTCTATATAAGAAGTGTTTTTGTTAAAAGATAGCTTTGAAGTAGAATTCTGTATTTTTTTCAGGACCTTAAAATGTATTATTTTGATTTAGTTCTAATTGGGATAGAAATTAAATACTATAAAAGGGTTTTATTAAAACCCATAATATTTTGTATGTTTTATTGTATTAGCTGGCATAATCATAGATGTACTGAAAAAAAAATGGTAATAGTTCTCAAATATTTTCATTCCTATAAGTATACACCATAATTTCCTGTATATAATCCATGAATTATCTGTTAAAAATACGAAAATCATTACTAATAATCTGCCACCTTGGATAATCTACCATATAATCTGCATATTATAAAGTGGAGACAATTATCCGCTGATTTTTTTTTTATCTTTTATGTCAGGGTTAAAAGTTATACCTGCGGATTATATCCAACATGGATAATATGCTGGAAATTACAGTAGTTATTCCCTATATTTTTAAATAGATGAAAGAATTGAATCAAATTGCATTTTTAATAGCTTTAATTCATTATATAAATTAACTGCATTTGTCTTTTTAATAGTTTTAAATGATCAATGTAATAGCATAGGGAAATTCTTATTATAATATAGTTTTCTTATTAGATCTATTAAGATTTGTAATTTATACTTAAATATGTACACTGAAAATAATGACATGTAAGTATGTACTTAGTATCAAAATATAGCATATAAATTTTCTTTTAATATTATTATTTCTGAAATACCTTCATGAAATGGTAACTTTGATTTGAAATATTTTCTATAGATCTGATAAATGTTTTAAACTTAGAAGCTAGTGTGTTGATTTCTGTTTTAATGTTTATCTTCATCTATGATTTTTACTCTAACCTTGTTCATATAAAACTGTCAGAGCTTTAAAAAAAACCATTTAACATTTTTTGCTACTCTATTCCTACATCTGTTCAACAAATAATTATGAAAATGTTCAGCTTCTGTTTATCTCAGTACATACCTTGTTGAAGTTAGAAAAAGGGAGAAAAAAAGAATCCATAAAATTAGTTCTTGCAGAAGTCAAATATTGGCCTTCATTCCTTCCTATGCATTTCCAGCTTACTTTCAAATATTTAAAATGTTGGTCCTCTCCCCCTTTTTTTACCCAAATCTACATGGCTGTGCTTTGTTTGATACAATGTAGACAAGAATCATTATAATATCATAAAATAAAATAAATAATAACTAGCAGTTGGAAAACATTAAAAAAAAAGATGTTTGTTTTGATATGTTAAAAAAATAATAAAATAAGATAATAAACTTTTCATATTTGTCACTTCTTTAAAATTATATTTTACTTTTCAAGTAATTATAGCATGATGATTAGATTATTTAAGGTTTTTGTAGTTGCCCATTACATAAACCCCTGCTTTTAAAGGGGAGAAAAAAAGAATTATACATACATTTGAAATGCTATGCTCGATAGAATATTTTGACAATCTCGTTTTGGGATGTTTTGATTTTCTAACTACTTAATTGCATATGTAATGAAAATTACTTGCCAAAATATTGTGACAATCTCTTTTTGGAATTTAAATTTTCTGCTAACTTCTAAATTGCATATTTTACTCAAACTCTAAATTTTTTATACATTGAATACTTATAAAAATAATTTTTATAGAAACTTTTAGAAACTGAAGATTCCAAGCCATCTGCAAATAATGATGATGAAAAAGTATTAAAAAACAATAAATCTGTATTTCTGTACACATGCAAAGTATGTAGTAAAAAGTTTCCAAACTCAGAGTCTCTTGCAAGTAAGTGTGTATGTTATTGATTGCTATTAATTATTAGAAATTGCTGTTAACAAATAATCAAAACTTTACAGTAATCTATGATTTTATTTTCACTTTTAGATCATAGTTTATATCATGAGAAGCCTAATATTTGCACAGATTGTGGTGCAACATTTTCTTCTAAAGGCAATCTAGCTGGTAAGTAGATTATTAATATTAATGGCTCTAATATTTCATTAAATACTTGCTTAAAGAATTATATGTTGATATACAACATTTAATTGACAACAAAATTCTGTTTAAGAATAAAATAATAAGATATTCAAAAAAGATATATATAGATATTTCAATAGCATACATGTTTAATAAATTCATATTTTTGAAAAATAAATACATATACATTCAGACACAGTTATGATTATCAGGGTAAGTTTTTGCATATTTCATTTTGAAAGAAATAAAAGCATTATAAATATAAAAATTATAATCTCAACTTAAAAAAACTTCATCTTCATTTTTGTTAAAACTGCTGTCTAATCACAAATCTTTCGATCACATCGTTTCTACTACCAGATTTAGAGAAGTCCTCTTGTAAATTCTTTCGGCATTTTATACATTCTTCTCTGTTGTTATGTTTAACAGCTCTTCATCGAGCTATTTCCTAACATTTTTAATATTGAAAATTTTATTTTTATTTGTAATTTTACTTTCCACCAGCTCCCAGATAAGTTCTATTGTGTTGTATTGGCAGTGACAGTGGGAGCCTGGACGCTTCATGTTCCATTTCATATTCTATCTAATCAAGCTCATATAGTCTTTATTTTTCTGTGTGCTCCATTACAATAATAATAATTCTGATCTAGTTTTGGTGGCATTATGAAGATATTTCTCTACATATGTATATATGTAGATATTTTTTAAAAACTTCACTGTTCATCTCTTTGTGATAATCAACTATACATTTGGACTGAATACAAGTTGTGCGGATAGAATAAAGCCTCGATTAGTGGATTCGGCATGACAAATGATCAATCTAGATCTTTTCCCAATCGAACTTTTAAGTCTTCCTTTACTTTAAACTTTGCCAAATAAATTTAGGTGAAGGTTTAGTATTTACCCAAGTTTCATCAAGATATATCACTGTCCTGGATAAAGAATGATTCTTTATAATTTTCCCTAAAACTTCCTTTGTTCGACAATAATATTGTTTCTTTCCATTAATAATTTGTACCCATCATTGCACTTTTTGTAAGAAAATCCTAAATTTTCAAAATTACCTACAGTTATTTTGTATATCCAGAAAAAGCTATTTTGTCTATTAAGCAAACTATTAATTTTACCACTGTTGGATATTTACCTCTTTCCTAAAACTCTTGGACAGTTTGGCATGCAGTGCTTTTTTAAAAATCATAATTTTAAAAAAACTTTATCAATGTGTATTTATTTTTCATTATTTTCACATATTTGCTTCATTGCTTAATCAATCTATTTTGGTTTTATGAATTGCAGAAGATCTTATGCAAGCAAGTCAAATTATATATTTACTTCAAAAACTTCTAATTTATATTATTTTTTGGTAATTTAATATTTGCTTTTATTAGTGGCTTCATTAGTTATTTTTGAATTAATGTCTGTATTTTATCAGCAAATTGAAAGTGCTATAAGGAATAAGTGAAAGTATATATTTTTTATATCAATTATTAGATAAAAATAATTCTAAATAGTTTCTGTGGTTAGGCAAGATTTGAATGGATGTTCTACTTAAAAATATGAATTTGATTATCATGCATTAAAATTATTTATTGTTTTGATTTCAGTGCATATGAGAAAACACACTGGTGAGAAACCTTACTGTTGTGATGAATGTGGTTCTAGGTTTTCAACACAAGGGAATTTGAAGAGACATGTTAAAACACATTCTGGAATGAAACCATGGAAATGTGAAGAGTGTAATAGTCGTTTTACTGAAAAGAAAAGTTTAACAGTGCATATGAGAAGGCACACTGGGGAAAGGCCTTATCAGTAAGATTTCCTTGTTTTCTGTGATGAAATGTTTTAAATTATATTATATGATAACTTTAAATATTGGTTAGTTTTTGAAACGCATTTGTTGAACTGCTATTGTTTGGTTAAAAAACACTTTTAATTATCTTTGATTTTTAAAAAATGAAGAAATAAATTAAATTGCACTAGAATCAGAATAATAAAAAATGAAATTTAGATTGGCATGGAAAACATTTAATTTATAATTCTGAAATTATCTTCAATGGTTAAATAAACCCCATTATCTTATTAATGGTTTTTCTTTCTTTCTTACTTATAATAGGGAAAGCTAGTAAAATAATGCATAGATTCAAAAGATTTGCCTTCAAAATAATTTTATTTAGAGTTAATCTCATGTTTTATCACTCACTTATATGTACATATGAAAAATAACGTAGTCAATAGTTTTATGAAAAGAACAAACAGAATTTTTGTAATATTTGAATTATTAAATTATATTTACAAAATATTTTTATATATATTTATTTTCAAGCGTTTTAAATAGCTTGAGAAACTGGATAATGTAAGGTTGCAGTATAAATTATTAATAATAAATAAAGAAGTACACCAATTTCTTAATATGAAAAAGGACATGTCTATTGCAATTCTTTATCCTTATAATAATTATTATATTAATGTGTAATATAAGTTATGCATTTCTAGATGCAAAATTTGTGGAAAAGGATTTGCTCAAACGGGAATACTTCAAACTCATATGGCAATGCACTTAGATCTTAAAATTCATTTGTGTGAGCTGTGTGGTAAAGCTTTTAGGCAAAAATCCCAGCTGCGTATCCACAGATTACGACATGATAATGTGAGGAAATATGGATGTGATTCATGTACTGCATTTTTTCTTACAAAAGGTTAGTGTCTATGATATTATTCTTGCTTGGAGGAAAAAAACATAGCTATGAACCTAGAGACGTTTTTAAACTTGAAGTCAATTAAAATCCTATGTGTAGAGTAATTTTCATTTACTTCCACTTTTAATTTCTAAGAAGTGTGCCATATGTAATGAAGATGTATACATTATCATATTTATATTTATTTGGATTACGAATGTAAAGCTTTCAATTTCATTTTAAAATTTAATAAAAATTAATAGTTTAAATTAATTTTCATCATGCTTTTAATATAATGTTCAATTCATTTGATTCAGATATTTGGTATGAAATGTTTAAACATTGTATTATATTATTAATATTTTTTTTTAAATGACAAATATATGACATATATAAACTTTCATTTGGAGAGATAACATCTGTATTAAAAATACTTTATTATTTAACTGCTCTTCTAGTAATTAAAAAATAATAATAATATTCATACTTTTCTGACTAAGATATGAACAGTTTTATGCTGCTTGACCTCATCTAATAAATTTAATGCTTTATGTTATATGTTTCTGACTTAACCAACATGGAAATTGGTAAACCAAAACAAGTTCAGGCTAGGTTAAGAATAACTATGCAAAGGATTAATTTTTTTAGTCATCCATATATTATTTTCAAGCTCATTTCCTCTTAAAGGTAAAAAATAATAATAATCTAAATGCTGTCATTGCAAGATTTTTTTGCACTTTAAAGTATACCTTTTCTTGGTTTTCATTCTAAATGTATTTCATTATTATTAATATCTGTGCTTGATTTCATACTACATGCATTTTATTTCAGGTGACTTAGAAAGGCATGTTCGACAGCATACTGGGGAGAAGCCTTATGTCTGTGATGTATGTAAGAAAACTTTCACTAGACAACAATCTTTAAATGAACATTTAAATAGGCATTATGGAATCAAACCTTATTCTTGCAAGCACTGTGGTAAAACATTTGTAGAGATGTCTGCTTGTTATAAGGTAAATTTTTTAATGTTAATATATGAAATGTTTCTAGGGAATAATAGTGGCAGATTTCACTGTCAAAAAAGATCTTTGAAATATTAGAAAGTTATTTTAATTCATGGACTCAAAATTTAGGAATATCAATATATCAAGACTTAGACATATTAAAATTATACTATTTTGTTTGATAAGATTTATGACCATTTATACAGGATATGTCAAAGCACAGATATGAGGGCAGGATGAAAATTTTCCGACCTCCCCTAGAGGTGATTCTCCGGGAATAACTTTGACTAAAGCACTTCAAACTGCGTCTTTATTTAATGCTTCTTTCATATTTTCAAAGATTTGTGTTTGGTTATTTTTATACTGTGCTCTTTAAAAATTTTCACTGTGCTAAATTTTCACTGTTCGGCTACAAATAAAAATTTATTTGTAGCCGAGTATGGAGGAAACTTAAGTGCGAGCTATCATAAAATATTTTTTTATAAAAGACTTATTTCCAACGGATATTAAGACTTAGCTAGATACTACACTAAAGGAATCTACTCCTTCATTTATAATTGTTAAAACATGAGTTTCAGACTTTAATCGGGGTCATACAAAAGCACTCTGGATACACAGTGTTTTGGAAGACCAAAATCAGTCACTGCAGAAGAAATTGTCACAAAAGTTCACAAAAAGGTTATGAATGATCGCCGATTGAGATGGATAGAAGTTGCTGTCTGTTGGTATATCCAAAAAGTGAACATATCATATTTTATTCAATATTTTGGGTACGAGAAAGTTGTTAGGAAGATGGGTGCTGCTTTTGCCGACCTTGGATCAAAATCTGTAGCACATGACGATATCGGAACTGTACCAACCCAACTGATTTTTTTGCTGTCTTTCCTTACAGCGGGTGAGACGTGGATCCATCACTATACTGTAAAGACCAAACAACAATCAAAAGAATGAACAGCGAAGGGCAAATCAGCACTAAAAAAGCAAAAAGTGAAAAAATTATGGCAACAGTTTTTTGGACATTAAGGGAATTTTATTATTGAATTATCTAGAAAAAGGCAGGATATCATGAATGCTGAATATTATGCTAATCTGTTGGATAAATTGCATTCCAAAATCAAAGAAAAAATACCAGGTTTGATCAAGAAAAAAGTCCTGTTTAACCAGGGCAATGCTCCCGTCCACAAGGCTGTCATTGTGATGATAAAACTCCATGAACTGAAGTTTGAAATTCTTTCTCATGACCTTATTCTCTTGATATTGCGGCACTCCTGGAGCAAGTGTATATCCTTGGAAGGGGACTATATTGAAAAATAAAGCAATCATTAAACAGAATTTTTTTATTAGACCGGAAACTTTTCATCTCACCCTCGTAACTGTGGCTTTTGCTTCAATAAGCACAACAAAAACAACCAACCATGTACAAGGTATCTAAAAAGGTTGCACACAAATCTTACATTTTGGTCCATTGACCCATGAAGAGAAATTTTTGCCAATGGAAATTGTCTCGAGAAACGCAAGGCATTATTATTGCAACATAGGCGACAAAGTGAGAAAGAATAAAGATGTCAATGTTAAACCAGGATTTAATTTAAATACAAATCGGAGTGGTGCGGATAAGGAAATATTGTAATGATATTAAGGATTTATATCTAGCATTTTGCAAGCTTTACAATAACAGATCTTGGAATTGATTCAAAATGAACAGGAGTGCCATTGCTGTAATTATTACCAGTGATAGGTTCAAAGTGAGATTTCAGAAATTTTCATACTGGGGACTTTGGGTTCCTATAGTAGAAATCCGAAATGGCAGATATTGATGCATTCATGCTTTTCATTATTATTTATATTCATTAGCTTCATATTTTTATTCTGATGTATCCTGTTGCTTTCTCCTCTGCAAACTTGCTGAACAATGTCCAGCAACAATCACTATTCTTATCACAGTTCCTGTGTAAAGATTATCTGACATAAAATTTAGACATCAACTACAATGAACTTTTTAATATGCTGATCTTTGTAAATATGTGTTTTTTAATTTGCTATTTATTCTTATTTATAAATTATTAAATAGATTAAATTTCTATTTGTGGACAAAAAATATGATTCTGATAATTTCTTTCCCTTTATTAAATTTAGAAAATAGTTCAATTTTCTCCTGAAATCTCTACATATGTGTACTTTTTCTTGAAATTCTCTTAAAATGTGATATAAACATTTTTTGTATCATTACATCAGTTTTCAAAATTAATATAAATCAATGTAGGAATTGAGAATAAGGATACATTGTTGCCATTTTAATAAAAATTATTTAGTTAAAATTCTTAATCTCTTTTCTTTTCTTATTTATAAGTTATAGAGCAAAACAATAATATGAATAAAGATTTTTTTTTTTTTTTTTTTTACCAAAATTGTATGTAGTAGAAAAGTTTACAACAAAACAGCATATGAAAGTGAGTATAAATTGAGTATATAAATTTGAGTATCAAAGAAGTGTAAGAAATATATCCCCCCACACCCTTTCCTTTTGAAAGCACAAAGAAAAGAATGATTTTATTTAAATAGATTCTCAAGAATCAAAGCCCACATAAATTATTTTAATAGCTATATGTGCTCTTCATAAAGTAATAAAACTCAATAACTTTTTTAATCACTTATTTCCCTTTTATTTGAATAATAATTCAATTAGTAATCTACTGAATATTTTTGATGTAACCCATTATTCTTGTAACACTAATTTCATTGTTTCAGAACATTAAATACCTTTCCAATTCTCTGTATTTTCCCTGTTATATTGTACCTATTTCTATTCTTTTTTAAACACATTCCCTATTGTATAGCTTCAAAACGAAATGCGAGTCTCATTCTAATTAGTATCTAATGAAAGATAAAATAATTAAATGGAACAATATTTTGTTTAATACAATGGAATAATAGAAATTTTTCAAAGAATTCTCAAGATTATCCCTAGCTCTTACTGTCTACTTTTTTTTTTCCTATAACTACTTGCCTTGAATTTAAAATTATACAAGTGATTTTACAAAATATCTTTAATTTCATATTTGTGATGATTGTTCAGAGTTTCATCTTTTTACCTCAGCTAATTTGAAGAGTATTTGACAAACTCAATTTATATTATTTGGGAAAACAAAATGTATAAAAAATCTACTGTATTAAGTCGCAATATAAATGTTACTGCAATGTAAATGTAATTTTACATTTTTATCATTTCAATCAACTGATTAATTCAGTTTTTAAATTTGACTAGATGAAAAATTTTTTTATGCAAATGCAGTTATATTTCTTTTAAATTTGATAGCTGAAATATCTTATTTTTTTAGCATGTAAAACTGCACACAAATCCAGGAAACATAGAAAATTGGAAAAAGAATGCACTAAAAATAAATCATATGGATGAGGTAATATATATTAAGAATCTTCATGAAAAATGTTTTAATGATAATTTAATTAAATTTATATGTTCTTGAACAACTTTTTTACTTTTAGATTCCACAGCCTGAAGTTTCACCTGAGGCAGGAAATACTGAAAATGAATTGCCTAGTGCTCAAGAAGAACCACAGTATTTTGCTGTAGTTTTAAATCCTAAAGATGCTTGTGTTGAGAATAATCAAACAATTTTACTGAATTCAACAAGTAATGAAAATAGTATTATAACAAATGGATTAGGAGTTTTAACAACAATAAATGTACTTTCAAATACTTCTACCCCACAAACGTTTCAATGATGCTAAAATTATTGAATTTTTGCTTTTGAAGATGCACAGAATCATTTCTTAGTGTTACAAAAGGGGTCATTTTTTTAGATATAAAATGACAAGTATATTATTTGAAATCAGAAATTCATGTATATTCACCATAAAACTGTCTCATTTTGTATTCAATAAATTTATATTTTTGATACATATTTTATTTAGAATTGTACTGTCTTTCTTTAATGTCTGAATTCTATTGCTATTTTTATTTTCTTATTTAGAATTATTATTTTAAAAGAATGAAAATTCATTGCTATAAACATTTTCAAATTTTTGCAAGGAGCATAAAATAAAAATGCTGGCAGGATAATAAAATATATTACAGCTATATTTTTACCATTGCAAAATTTGGGGAAATAAATGTATTGTCCAGTATTTTTTAAGAATATAATGTGCGTCGTATTGCACAATTTCTCTTGTAAAGTTTTGAAGGGCCATCATTAGAATAAATATTTTTTTAATGGATAATGATTCCTTATATTTGATGCATTCTTGTTTTGTTAAATGTTTAGCATTTGTTAAATTGAAAAGCTTTTACAGGGAAAATATAAGTAATTTATTTATCTGTATAATTATCTAAATAACAGGTTTATGTGAATTGTCTATTTCTGAGCGAATTTTAAAAATTTATATGAAACTCTTTCAGTCTATTAGAATTCAAATGTAATTTAACCTAAATCTTATAACTTTAAATTAAATTTTCCATAATTTGATAAATCTGGAAACAGCACTTTTACAGATGTCTGGTCACAATTCATTATGCTCTACAAGGAAAAAATTAAGTTGATAGTAGAATACTTTTGCCAGTTTAATTTAGTTTGCATCAGAATTAATTTTGGAATATCGAGATATTTTTCTACACAGGAGTTAATTTTTTCTTTCTTTTCCCCATCCATAATATTTGCAAGTAAACTCTATTTGAATGTTATTTCATCTTTGACCTACTTTGTCATATCCTTTGCATTTATTTAGCTAGCAATATGTTCATATTCAGAATTTTTGTTATAACAATTTTTATATAATTGAAATATCTTTTTATAACATTTTAAAATATAAAATCTCAAAATTGAGTTATAAATATAAAAGGTAATAATTTTTTAAACCTTTTAAATAATAATGTGCTTGTATCTTAATCCTCAATTAATAGGAAGGAAAGATTTAATTAGAGTGAAACTTATTGTGATACTCTCCTGACTTCACTAAGGAATGAGTAATAGCACTCAATATTATTAGCAACACTTTATAAATGCAAAATCCCATTTGACTATCTCAATTATTATATCACTATACTTATTAATGAAATATAGTAAATCTGAACACAGTAATAAATTCTAATTTAGAATCTAAATTAGAAAATGTATCTTGTAATTTTAGTAAGATGTAATGCTTATTTGAATAGTGCAGATTTCACCGACAGTAAAAATTAATAAAATCATATGAGAGGAAATGAGATATTTTTTGAATTTGTTCAGGTTTTGTCTGCCTGCAATGAATATTAAAAATATTTCTATTGTTTCTAAATATATACTGTATTTATGAAAACACATGTGCATGTAAATTGTGTTAACGATGGTAATGTATGTTACTCTGTTTTAACTTTTGAACTTTTAAAGAGTACATAGATACATTTATTAAAAATAGGTGAACAATGTGTATATTATAATCCTTTAAAAGCCTTATGTAAAACTTTTCGATTTAATATATAAACTTTCAATAATTTTTTTTTAATTCACTAAATTTGAAACCTAGATTTGCAATCATAATCATTGATATAAAAAAAATCTCTTAAGCTTCCAATTTAATAATTTTAATTACTAATAGTGATGCATTTGAAATTAACTATATGAGCAACAATAGAATTTGAACTGAACCCATTTTAATATCATGAATTAAAGCATTGCTATTTCTTTGAAAAATACTTGCACCAACGAGCAAATATTTGTAATTAATATTTTACAACCATATGAATCCAAGGTATTTGCTTTTATCTTCGTATTAGGTAATTTGGACGATTTATCATACAAATACGTTACACCAAAGACAGGAAGTTTCTTAGAAAAATCACACTTAAACTTGCATCTGAATCAGGATTCCTCCTCTTTGAAGCTACCTTTAAAATATTTGAACAACTGCATTAGAGTAACTGGAACCACATCAAAACCATTAATAGGAATTATATTGCCTTTGAGATAACAAAAATGAATACTGAATATAATAACTAAGGAACAAATATATATATTGCTGTTCCATGATTAATGCCCCACATTTTTACTAATTAGCACTTTTTCAAAATAAGATTTTACACACCAGTTTCTGCCATTCTTTATAATATACATGATTGACTTTAGAAATTACATTATAAATATATAAAATATTCAATAGACTCTATTTTTTGGATTAATACACATGTTTATGAAATATTACAAAATTGATGGCTATCTAATTACAACCCTAATTATATTTTTACATTTAACATATTTAAAATTGAAATTAAATTTTTTTCATTCAAAACATAATCATAATAATAATTTTTTTAATATTTAGATCATGACACTGTTATGATAGATCCCATTTAGCCACCAGATAAATCATCTTGTTCACCGATATAAAAAAACTCTGCAATATTAATAATCAGTCAAATGCTTTCCTTTTGTTAAATATCATAGCAAAACTGAAACCATTTGAAAATTTTATAGATAACTACTAGTAATGTATCTGAAATTTGCAGCATTTATCCTTTTTGATATATAAACATTTAAAGATCCCAAACATTATTTACAGAATACATGTAGAGAATTCTATGAATAAACAATCATCGAGAAAACAAATATTGGTAGTGTTTCTATTATTTTGTTAATTATTTATATAAAAAACTAGTTCAAGGCTGTCAAAAAATACAAGCTGAAATGAGACTTTAGTTTCTTGTTATTGCTGAGTATAATTTGTACCTTGATATTATATACAGAGAGAGATAAAGTGATGGTGCCTTTAAACCTAGGCAACGAACTTCTTGGATTGCAGAACACATAGAAAAAAGCATTTATTATAATAGACTGCTCAATCAAAAATGAAGCAGATTCATATGAAAGTGCATTTTCACATTTCCATCTCACACACAACCTAATATGATGCATTAAATAAAGTTATGACAACAGAAACTTTATTCCACGATCAATTCAACATATTTTGTAAAACTGAAATTGTAATAATTATTCATTATCCATAAATCTCGATGTTCACATAAAATGTTCAATCTGTTCTGCAAAATTCCAAAATTTTAGACATGAAGAGTTTGTTAATTAAGTCATTACTATATTATCCTAACCTACACACAATCTTGCATGGTGCATTAAACAAAACTTTATTTAATATATAACAGAAGTTAATAGCTATATTAATTAAAAATGTTTGAAATTATAACAACTATTCCTGATCAACAAATTTCAAAATTAACTTAAAAAATCTTGTCTATTCTAGGAAATTCCAAGCATTTCATTAATGGATTAAGAGAGAAATTCTTTTGAATTTGGGACTACATTTTATGGCAGACAGTTACTAGTAAATATTCAAGCAATTGAGGTGAGAGACCTGTTGCAGGAACACTGAGTATCACCATTCAAGATTCACCACAGATAAAATTCCATCTCTTTTACAAAAACAATTAATAAATTCTTACAATCATACATTAAATACAATGAAAAATGTTTTTTCCTATGTGTTCTATGATTTATAAAGATCTGCTGCATTAATTTTGAAAATTTTAAATCAATACTTAATGTGAAAAGATTTTGCTAGCATTTAGAGAATTTGGTTACAATCTGAAAGCATTACAGTCATGAAAATTTATTCAAATCCCCCTTTTTTTTATTGAATGTTTATAACTTGAAATCAAAATTACATCAAATTAGAATTTTTTAAAATTACCAATATATTTTTCAAACAGACCCTAATCACATACAAATCTTCCATCATTCTAAGTCTTTGATGGGATTGGGAGATGAAAAACTATACTGTTGAAATGAATTTTTTTAAAAAAATTGGATTTTTTATAATTGTATTTACTTACATAAACATGAAAACATTACAACACAAAATGCATGAAGATGAAAATTATCCTGTACAAAATTTAAAGTTCATGACAATGTGTAATGAATACGTGTACACTGTGTACAAAGTTATGCTGATTTTCTTTCTCTTTTACTAAGATTACAGACTAGCATAAGATATGCTGCATTCTGATTACATAAACAACATAATTCTAGGGAAAATACTAAATAAATGTCTATTGCAAGAAATATAAAAACACCAAAAAAAGTTTCTATAAAAATTACAGAGCTTCAAGGATATAATATGCACAATTTTAATTTTTAAAATTTCATAGAACACTTAATCCACTAATTTGAAATTTGTAAAGAACCAATATTTTGAGTCAAATACTAGAAATTTTCAGCTTTGTATAAAAAGACATTACGAAAAACTAGTTTAAAAAAACAACTAATAAAGTTATTGATTCAGAAGCTTGCATTGATGTTCTATTTCACAGCACAATTTGAAAAGCTGTGCACAGTTTGTGTAACATGACATAATCAATTTTATAGCAAAATGTGTGATGAAAGCATCACTTAACTAAATGTGCTATTTCATGTAATCTTTCATTTTTCTTTTCAATGCTATTTATTTAGATTGATAAGGAGATCTATTTATAATTTAAGTTGAATTGGATAAACAGTCTTTCCAGAAAATGTCCCTTTCTTTCACAAATGCACAAAACTGCTGAGTTAAATCTATAGAAAAATCACATGAAACTAACTAATAAATATTAAGGTTCAGCAATTAATGACATGAAATATTTCTTCCCCATAATAACTATAAGGATAATACATCTCCCCAAAAGAAGCTGTAGCTCAATTAAAAAAAATTACATTTTGAATAAACAGGCACATTTAATACAACTTAACATGCAAAATTTCAAAAACACAATGAACTTGCTACAATAAATAAATATATAAATTTGAAAAGATGCAAACAGAAGTACACAGTATTCATAAAAAAAAAACAAATATACACAGAACAAGACATGAAATGTAAGTTTCTACTTCCAATATTGTAAAACTTTATGAAACAAATGTCTCAATTTTTTTTCTTCAAATATGAAAAAATTATTTTATAAATCCAGATAGCAATTTTATTATTTAGAAAGAAAAAAAAAATACGGAGAAACAGCTATGACAAATAAATGTACAAATGATTTATCTGATTTAATGTTAAAGAAATGCACGACTGTCATAAGTTCTTGGATTTAGTCATAAAAGGAGCTAAATGTGTCTTGAAGTCATGAAGCTAGCCATGGATGCTTCAAGCATTCAGCAGCTGTAGCACGCTCATTTGGATCAAAGGCTAGCATAGGAAGTAAAAATTCAGTAAAAGCCCTTGCTTCTGAAGGGTCCCATTCATATTTTTCTATCAGCACTGAATATAGGCCCCAAGGTTTTAACTTTGTAATGTGCCGTAGTTCTCCTAAATAAACAGATAAGATGACATTTTTAAAACAGAACAATCACTTAACCAGATAATTTCAAAATAAAAAAAAACTTTTATTATTTTCAAATAAATCTTAAATAATTCAAACAAATCCTTAATATTTACACAATTTTTTTCTTTATGAAGCAAAATGTTTACATCTTAAAATTGCAAATCTAATTTGAAGAAAGAATTGAAGTAATTTTCATTACTTTGAAGCTAATTTATAAAAATCTGGCATCTGAAATTATCTCTTAATAGAGGGGAAAAAAATCATAAAGGAACACACCTTTTTTATTAAAGAACTCTCGAGAATATTTTCCAGAAAAAGCAATATGTTTTGGTATATCTCCTAGAAGTTCAATAATGTGAGCTAGATGATCTTCATCCCTGGAATAGTCCTCACCAGAATGAGGTTCAAATAAATAATCACCGGTTGCTAATTCAAAAGCCTATAATTAAAATATCAATGTTAATGCAGTTATATACTGGTGCACAACCTTTTCAGCATATATAATTAAAATACAAATAAATAGATAAACAAAACACATGGACATTTTCAGAAAAACTTAAATATTATTCACAAAAAATCATGCTTCATTTTCTTATAAAAATCTAAATTTATCCCATTGTGTGGAAACTGTTTTATTTTTATTGAAATAATCTTAAAAGAAAAGTTTAGCTATAAATACAAAAATACAATAAAACCGCATTCATTTATAGATATAGAAAATGTTACAGGATTTTTTTTGTTTGTTTATTTAAACTGCCTAAAATCCTTTATGACTGCTCATTATTGAAGGTGATAAAAAAAAAAAGCCATTTTTCATTAAAATCAGAGAAAAAATATTATCAATTTGATAAATATATACTGTACATGAGTTTGTCTATCTCTAATAACATTCTCTACAATATTTTTAGTAGATAAATTGTTTTTTAATGAAGTAAAACTTCATTATCTTGATTAACTTTATGTTAAGAGTTTGTGAGTATCTTGCATAAATAAGCGGTCCCATAATTACATAAGATTTTACAGGAAGCTGAAAACATATATTAAATAAAAAAAGTGTATAATGAAATAACCAATAATCCAATCTTCATTTGGTGTCTAATCATACACAGCCCCAAATTAGATAAGTTAAAGAACTTTATATTTCCATCATCCCCATTCACAGCTCTCATTTATTATGCAGTTTGTTTAAACCAGTTGTCAATGCAATATTGTTTGCATTCCCATAAATAATTATTTGTTTTACGCATATATATTGAAACTGTATTGCTATTTTGAGATTTCTAAATGGTTTTAAATAACTACATTTTTCTACACAAAATGATCTACAATACCTTTAGTGTAAATGGCTTCTGCAATATTAAAGTGAGAATTTAATTAATATTATAAATTTCATATTGTTTTTATATTGAAACTGATATAATTAAATGTGTGAAAATTCCACATATATAATTATATCAATGATGCAGAAACAATATATAATTATTTTATTATTTTTAATATTAGAAAAATCAATAGTATTTTCCTTCAATAAGAATCTTCTTTTTTAAAAAAAAAAAATTAATTTAAAGGTCGCTAATGTAAAGAAAAACTTTTATAAAAAATTTAATTGTATTGATCTGAAAGCTGCAAACTAAAAAAATAGATTAAAAGAGAGCTGGAAACTTAAATAAATAAATAAATAAAAGCTTACCATGCATGCTGTACTCCATATATCAGCAGGAGGCCCATATCCAGCTCCTAATAGCACTTCTAAGCATCTGTACTGTCTCGTCTGAATGTCTTCTGTGAAATGATGATGCTAGAAATGCAGCATCCATGTCATTTTATCATCAATAAAAGCAAGACAAGAAATGAAATTAAAATTTTACTGTAAAATGATATTTGCATAATTGAGGTATTTTTAATTTCCCATTACTAATATATAATCAGAAATAATATGATGAATAAATTCCAGCTAAAACATTTTTTCGTGTTTTGCATATAAATACCATGCATTTAGCAATGTATGGTATTCCCAATTCTACAATACTTATTTTTATTTCAATATAATAAGCAAAATATGAAAATTGAACAACAGTGACACTAAATAAACTAAATTTTAAAAAATTGAAATTTTAATTATTTTGGAGAATTATCAAAAAGTTCCAGTTCTTAATAGGATGATTTGAAAAACAACAAGTGAATTATACAAACATATCTGGTTAACAAAATATTTACAGAATGAGCATTTGCATTTTGATTTTTTTAAAAATCACACAAGTTCTTGATTTTTAAAAATTTGCAATCGAACAAAATGCTATTTTACCCAATAAAACAGCATATTTGTAAGTGAAATAAATTAAAAATTAAGAAACAACATAGAATTAAAAAGAAGAAGAAAAATAATAAATAAATACATACAACCCAACAAGCGTTTCCTAAATCAGCAATTTTTACAGATATATCACACACTTCATGAACAGGATCTGGCTTATGGTCCATAGGTTTGTCATTTTCTAAGATAAACAAAACAGATTTTTAGGAATAATATTTCATCTAGATAATTCTTTTTAAGATTAATTTCTTAAATTACCAAAATATCTACATATTCATGATAAAAACAGAAATGGATATAGTCATATTTAATGCACTAAATTAATATATGTAATTTTTTTTTTAAATATTGACACCTGGGAATTTTTCAGTGGTCAAAAACAATACGTCAGTACAAACAAAGATAGGAATTGAACCATTGATCTTTATTCTGACATTATTCATAAAACATTTAAATAAAATACATCATCTGAAAAAAAGAAATATGATTCTCTAAAAATTCAGAACACAAAAAAATTTTTTTTAAAGAGTTCCCACTTTTATAAGGGGGAGAAGAAAAAAAAATCAAAGACAAAATTACATATTTCAGATATAAAAATGAAATTGTTAAAATTTAAACAAAGCATTTTCATATATAATAATTAATGTTCAAATGTGTCATTTCTTTTTGTTTCTATTTCAAGATGCTTAAAAGAAGAATACTAAAGCTACTCATGTTCAGTACTCAGACATCTGTTATGCACTAAATATGCACAGTTAAAAAGTAAACACTTACATTTTAAAATGGATTTTAATAGCACAATGCAAGCACCCCTACACTAGCCACTCTATGGCTCACACTAGATGCTAATTCCACATAACCTACAACTGAGAGTTTACTTCACTGATGTATTCACATTTTCAAAACAATACCAAGTGAAATTGTTTTTCTCACCAAAAAAGTAAAGGCACGTTTCATTTTTTCCTCAAGGATACAAAATACAAATCCAATACTTTTCTATACCTCAAGTACAGCAGAAAGAAGAAGAAGAAGAAAAAAAAAAAAAAAAGGTTAAAGATTGTTAAGGATAATGGTAACCCTATTCCAGGTTCTATCCACATCTTTACTTAAAATAAAGATGAATATGTGTCTGCATATCAGAACTCTGCAGGTGAATGTTTGACAACTATCAAACATTCACCAACTAAAACATTCAACTATCATATATTTTGAACAATAAAAAAATTTGTACATCAGTGACTTTTAAAAAAAACTTGAATTAGAAATTAATTGAAATTTTGATGTTTCTTGGTGACAGTTTACAAAAATATAATAGAAAAATGATTTTTTCAGTAATACTTGTTATTTTGAACAGGTTTGCAACTCAAAACTGGAAAAAAAAGAAAGAAAAAATTCCTATGTCCTCACTGTAGGTAAATTCAACACAGGGGAAAATGTGTGAATTCCTATGTCCTCACTGTAGGTAAATTCAACACAGGAGAAAATGTGTGAATGCCACTCAAGTGCTAGTTATAGTGCAATGTGATTTTAAGAGGAAAAAGCAAGGAAAGGAAGCAACATTCTTTTTACTTATTATTTAAAATTGAGCAAGATAAAATTCTTTTATTAAGGGGGGGGGGCATATATTACCTCTCATACTCTTTAACTACAAGTGTCACACAAAATTAGACTTGAGTGAACTAAAGCACAAAACATTTTAGTTATCATGATAAATATCATTTAATGATTACTTAACAAAAAAACATTACAAAGCAAGATTACTTTTTCATTATTTATTTATTTTTACCAATTCATGTATTTTAGGCATCAATTTCTGCCATCAATTTTATAGAGTTAATCCTTCTCAAATAAGGTACAGCATTTTCATACGGCCTAATCTACAACTTTAACTCATTTATATCACTGAATGCATTATGAGATGAATGTAATGTAAAAAGTTTTAATGCCTAAATTTAGCTTTAAATTAATGTTCCTGAAGTAAAAAAATTTGAAATCAGTTTATTTTTCAACTAAATTTGATATTTTTTGATTTGAAATATCATCTTTTCCAGTATTCCTTTGAGATATTAAGTCCAACATCAATGATGACTCTTTTGAATGGGAATAGCAATTTTGTATGTTTTCCTCTTTTCGCATGACTAGCAAGTATCTGTTTTTAATTTTACTTAAGCTTATGATCTTCTTACAAAGCAAGCAGTAGGGTCAGGTGGGGTAAAGTGGTCATGATTCATAAAAAAGGTTTAAACTCTTAAATAATTATAATTAATTTTTTTTTTTAATTTTGGTTGAAAAAATAAAAAACAAAGTTTTTCACTAAAAATTTTACTTGTGGCAACATGCTTCTGGCAGTTGTCATTCATTCTCCATGTGTGTTTTTTACAGCTTGTTCTTATGACTTGCATTAACTTTTTAGCTACATTTTGTTTGATACAAATATTAATAAGTTGGCAGTGCAGAAGGATTTACTCACATCTCAAGAGCATATTTTCATTCATAAGTAAGTTTCATTTATTATAGATATAATTTAATAATAATTTTAATTGCATGGGGTAAAGTGGTCATAGGCTTAAGTTAGAGATGGTGATTAAAATTAGTCATGCCTAGTTGCTAAATACCTATTAAACATTGGTCTAAATGCTAATTATGCTAGGCTAGTTTTTAATAGTTATTAATTATAATAATTATTATTATTAAAGCATAATTAATTAATCAAAAAATTTTAAAAAAAACAAGCTTAACTATTATTAGGTTTAGAATAGTTTTATAATTTGATTGAAATTTTGTGAATTTTTTAAAACATACAGCTTCAACATGCCTAGAACATATGTAAAGAAGAATCCAGAAAGCTACTCCGATGCAAGTTTACAATTAGCGGTGCTTGCTGTAGAAAAAGGGAAGTCTATATACGCTGCAACTAAGGATTTTGAAACTCCCTATCAAACTTTAAGAAGATGGGTTATAAACAAGCCAAAACACACAGGTCCAGGAAGGGAACCATGGCTAACACATGATGAAGAATTTTGCATAGTTGAAAGTTTAAAATTTCTTGCACAATGTGGATATCCATTTGATCGTTCAGATGTTTCAAACCTAATTTTTACGTACTTTAACTCTCCAAATAGTAGAGAAAGTCCTTTTGGGAGAAAACCTCCGGAATCAGATTACCAAAAAAATTTTGAAAAACGCCGGGCAAAAGAATTTACAAAACGGAAACCAGAATTACTTACTACAGCTAGAGCGGCTAATTTAACAACCAAAACCGTAACTACTTTTTTTGATGCCTATACTCATCTTATTGAAACAAATGGTCTTCAACAATGTCCCGACAGAATTTTTAATGTTGATGAAGCTGGACTAGGTACAGATAGCCAAAACAGCCCAGTATTTGTTCAAAAATCTTCTTGCACTACTTAAATGAAATCAGCAACACAAGGAAAAACAATATTCAGCGTGCTTTTTGGGATATCAGTTAGTGGCAATTATACGCCTCCTTTTACCATTTATAAGGGAGCTCATTTATATGAGTCATGGACTAAGGGTGGTCCTCCAGGAGCCTTATATGCTTGTACAGAATCTGGCTAGATGCAAGATTCGGTATTTGAATCTTGGATGGATCATTTTATAAAATATACAGAAAACTTACAGAAACCTGTTCTTCTGATTTATGATAGCCATGGAAGCCACATGACTTATGGCACAGTGAAAAAAGCCATAGACAATAATAATATAATATTGTGCTTGCCCCCTCATACCAGCCATGCCTTGCAACCTCTAGACATTGGTGTCTTTTCACCATTAAAAAAATTCTGGAAAGCAATTTTGAAGAAATGGTTCAGAGAAACCCGATTGCAAAGTGTCTCAAAAAGTGTTTTTCCTTTTTTATTGAAGCAACTATTTGAGTGTATCCGTCCACAGAATGCCATCAAAGGTTTTCTTGGTAGTAGATTATATTCAATAAATATCCAAGAAGTAGAAAAGCGCATTGTTCTAACCGAAATATCAAATCCGATACACTCATCAGATCAACAAATAAATCAAAATCAAGATTCTGAGCCATCAACATCTACTTGCAACTCAGATTTGAAAGAGGCAGATATATAGCATGTAGATAACCCAACAATTGCATCTCCAATAAAAGATCTAAAACAAGCTATATTAACATTATCTCCACCCATCTCAACTGTAAATGAAAGAGCTAAACAAAATTCTAAGCAGAAAAGGAAACGCGTTCAGGCCAAAACTGGGGAAGTATTGACAGAATAAACGGTTGCATTGCGTCTACAAAAAGAACATGAAGAACGAGAAGCCAAAAAGAAGAAAGTTCAAGGCAGTAAACCTCCTTTGAATCAACTTATGAATAAACACCCCCAGATTTCTCGAATCATATTAGGATCTTGGGTATTGGTAAAATACGAAGGAAAGAAATCCGTTAAGGAATTTATTGGCCAAGTAATTGCTGAAAATGGAGAATTGCTTTCTATTAAGTACCTAAAAAAGTCTAAAATTGGAAATTATTATACATTCCCAGAATCAGATGATGCAGATGAAATTGAAAAATCAGAGTCTTGGAGGAGCCAAGTTTCAATAGTAGAGGACATTATAAATTTGCAATTTATTGGAACAAAATAATATTACAATAAGGAGAATTGCAGGCATTAAATTTACATTGTATAGTACTTGTCATTAATACATGAGTTTCTTTATAAATTGTCATTTTTTTATGGTATGACCACTTTACCCCATGCACTACTCACTTTACTCCATCCCCTGGGATAAAGTGGTCAAAAAACTATGCTTTTAAAAAAATGTTATAAAATAAATTTATTTCCAACAGATAGTCCTGAAATCCTGTGAATGTGCTCTTGAATAATGTAATGTAAAATAACATCCAAAATATTAAGATATATTTCATAAATCCTTATGTTTATATTCTGTGAAAGTTAAAAATATCTTTTTTTATGACCACTTTACCCCACCTGACCCTATGCAACAAATAGATTTTGTGGAGCTTCTCAAATCCCCTCAGCAAAATCAGGATTCATTTTTCATCTGTCCTATTAAATACGGGTTTTGAGCAGCTCATGGTTTTAAAACAATTCTCTAACCTATCTTTAACAAGCTGCTAGTTTCTTAAATAATAAATAAATCATTCAATAAACTCAAGTACGGTAAACTAAAAACCACCACACTGCTTCAGCAGATTGAATATTCCCACCAGAGAAATGTATTCCATTCTTTCATGCAATTACAGAGTCATACACATGCTCATTAGCTGCAATTAGAGAATCTCATGGAAAAAAAACCCTGTCTTGCAAATCAAAATTGTTATATATATTTCATAGGGGAATAATAGGAAGAGAAAGTAGAAAAAATAGGGAGCGAAAGTAGAAAGGGGCGAGTTTCTGCAATATACAATCGTGAATGATGTTGTTTCATTTTTGGAAGCTATGACTATGATCTTTTATTCTTGCAATCTTTAGAGATCGGCATTTATTAGATGGGTGGGAGGGGGGAATAACTAAGAAGCAAAATTTCCTGTATTTTCATGGTTTTTATGAAAATTTTCCTGCATTTTCGGTCAATTTTTAAATTTCCTATGTTTTCCTGGTTTTCCAAGTTCTTCCGGTAGCATGGCAACTCTAATTGATATATCAAGTTTTTTTTTTACATTTTTAATCAATTTAAAAAAGTATTTTTAGCATATAATAAGTATTTTATTATAAAGGTATTTCATATTAAATAAAAACAAAATTAATCTCCATGAGCACATTACACATGCATGAAAAAAATGCTTACGAATGAGTTGCCATCATGCTAGTAAAAGCTCAAATTAAAAGATTAAGTTAACTTTCATTGCAAACTACACCTAGGGAAAGTGCAAATGAATGTGAAATAAAATAAATATGAAACATGTTATTTTCGGTTAAAATAAATGCTAAAAAAAGTTGGTGACCTTTTAAGTTATTTATATAATTGATTCAATAATTTTGCATCGTGATTTATATAGATAGACAGATACAATATCCACTTTTATCTCAGTCTAAAAGTCATTTTCTAAGCCATTAGTAATAAGCATACACATTTATTAGGAAAAATGGTTTAAATCAAGAAGATAATTATATTTTGTGCAATTGTGCAATTCGAGTCAATAAAATGTATTGATGAATTATAAATTTTATATCGACTCCTGATGCTATGAATTTCTTTTAATAATTTTTTATTAATGCAATAAAGTGAATTTTAAGTAGAATCAGAGAAATTTTTATTGAATAATCATTTTGAGATGCAGCAAACATTATAAAATATAGTTTATATAAATAAAGCTTAAATGCTGAACAGTTCTATCTTCTATATTCATTTTATTATTATTTAAAGTTTGGTTTCAGCTAAAATATTTTTGTCTCCGCTTCACCTTTAAGGACAGATGCAGAAAATTAGAGAAATGCATTGCACAGTGAACAAAATGACGTAAGATTTCTAAAACAATGACTATTTGAAGCTTAAAAATATTTTTTGAGGAAACAATTAAAACCAAGTTACATAAAATATTTAATTGGAAATATTAACAACCATTAATCTTGGCAAACCAGCTGTTCACCAAAGACAGCTAGCAAAGGGTACGGGTGGGGTGGGGGGCAGTGCATCATTTAAAGATAGGCCTTATGCTTAACTATCTGTAATAGTAGCAGACATAATTTACGCAACAAAGGGGGGGAATTTTGAGCTCCACTGAATTTATGACTCTTTCTTAATTACTTATCCCAATTTAAAACATCTTAAATTATTCTTATTTAATAATGTATAATATGATTACCTCAACTAAGAAGTTTAATTAAAGTTAATTTAAGATTTCAAAAATATTTATCATTTACATGAACCTCTGTTATATGTTAAGTTGTTAAAATTGGAGAAAAAAAAAGTCATGTGATAACTAATCAGATATAACAGAACAAATAGTATTTTCTTTCATGATTAGAATAGTGGTAATTGCAACAATACTTCATTGATGATATTGCAACAATACTAACATCAATAAGATGATCCTCATCATCTCAATGAAGCCTTATGCATACATAATCTAGTGTTCAAAATGAATATAAGTTTTACATCTTTTGAAGTTAAAAAAAAATTAAGCATTTGGTTGTACACTTCCCAGGAAGGATGCAAAATAAAGACATAATGTATTTTAAAATCATAGCAATTTAAAATAAAATAATTTAAAAGGATTTATATTTAATTTCTCACACATATAAAGCTAATCTAGTTAACATAAGCATCATCAAATTCTGTATAACTATTCTTTATTTTAAATATTACAACATAATTATCAGGGGGGGGAAACAGACAGTAAAATGGAATTGAGCTATTTTAATGCATGTAGAAAGTTTTTTAAAACAAAAAGAATTTTAATATGCATAATACTTATTTACAGATAAACAGAATTTGAGATAACTTCAATGAAATTATCTGTTCATTAACTGAAAACTTTATAAGTAACCATTAAATATTATGCATTCACAAGAGCAATTAGAAACATTATAAATAAGAATGAAAGAATAATTTAGGAATAATTAAATCCATGATAGACATACCAGGACAGGATGCTACTCTTCTAATTTCAGGTTCTTTAGATTTCTGATGGCTTGAAGGATTAAGAGTACTCTCTGACCTTTCTAGTCTACCTTTAGATGATAAATAAGCTTCATCTAGATTATCTTCATGACCATTGCACAGTCCTTCTGCCGAAACTGACAGTCTAGGCCTTTCTACACTTCCAATTCTGGGCATATTTTCACTATGTGTTGGACTACAAAATTCTTGAGTAGGAGAAACTGATGTACCAGCTGAATGACCATAGGAAGATTTTGTGATACAGATGTTTTGACCTAGAACATATATCATTTAAGATCTTGTAATATCATCAAAAAATGCATAAAATTAATAATTCTAAAGGAAATATATAAGTGAAAAGTACAAGTTCATATTATTTTGAACATTTTCAAATATGTATTAGATGATCAATGAATCAGAAATACAACTAACTCTAAAGCAATAAAGCAATCAGCAAATATTTTTTTAAAAAAAAAACATTCAATATTCTTCAAAAATGTTCAAATAACGAGTTCCCAATTCAATGGCATTAATATATTTGTCACATCTATCTAACCCGAAGATTAAAAATAAACCTTTTTCATCCTACCAAAATTGATTAGGAATATTCTCCAAAAAATTGTAAGGAAACTCTGGAGATTATATGCCGAGTTCTTAGTTCCTTATTCAGACTGCCTTTAACTCTTCAAGAGATAAAATATAAACAAATTTAATTGCATATTCAGTTTAAATGCAATTTTAAAAACACAGATATATATATTCTTAAGTCTCTGCTTATATTTTTGCATATACAATATATTCAAAACTAGTATTATTTTGCAGGAGAGATTCCACTATCCTTTATCAAACTACAAGATTTGAATATATAAACTTTTAATTAGTTATTACTGTTCATTCTTTAAAACAGATAACTTAAAATGAGTACCCAAAAACATTTAATGCAATCTTTTCAAGATAGCAATCAGAAATTTTTAGCATTTAGTTTCATAGAAAACTTACCACAGTTATCATCAGAACTCCCATTACATCTGCTATCGTTATCTACCGTTTCACCATCTCCTTCAGCATTATCACCATCACCAATTCTGTCCTATAAAATTTATTAAAAAATGTATTTCTTTTCATTACATACATTCTTCTTTTAATTTAAAACTTTTTAAATCTTCCTATATGGAAGTTATTAAATATGTAGATGTGTTCTTTTTAGATATAATAAAATTAAATATACAAAATCTTACTTTCAGATATACTTTCCGTATTTTGCTCAATTTTATTTTAAAAAAGTTTTCTTAGGACATTTACTTTTAATTTGCTTAAATTATGCAATAAAAAGAGTAGGGGAAAGAAACTTCTCACATACAGTAATTATAAATATCTATTTAAGTGGTTTATAAGTTTTAATACGAGAATGCATATGAATTTTTCCTAAAATTTATTTAAATGTAATAATATATTATAAATATTAGTTATATGTAAAAGAAATTAAAAAAAAATCTATAAAATTCAAAAAGTTAATTCTATTATTTATAACTCCATTATATGCTTCTATTATTTATAACTCCATTATATGCCAATTATATGCTTCTCTATCAAGGAAATTTCAAAACAATGCAAATTGTAACTACACATAATTCGCATGCAAATTTGAACAATTAAAAATGAAAAGCAGAATCAGATAAGTATATGAATAAAATATAATATAAAATCAAAAGTAATATCTGACATGATTTATTTTAAATATTTCAATTTCTTGAATTACATAAATTTATACAAAATTTCAAAGAAGAAAATTTTTTACGTGTATAGAACTAGATGTATGGAGATTTTTTTTTTTTTTTTTTGCAAGAAATATTTATAAATTTAGAGGCCCATAGGAGCTGAATATTCAAAGGAAAAATGTTTCTAATTTATGTAATTACCTTTCATTACATAAATATTTCAGACATTTAATAAACAAATGATTAAATCAAATTTAAGTCATTTGCTTTAAATGTGAGAGATCTATTTTAAATCAATTTATAACTGCCAACCTAAGAAAGCAAAAATTTTAAAATAAATAAAAAAAGACACAAAAGTAAAATAAACCTAACCCAAAAAGAAGAACATTAATTTTAAAATGAAGTAGCAGATATGTAATTCTGTATTTGAAGTTCAATTAAAAATAAAGATATACTGAATAGATACAAAACAGCAATGGACTCGCGTCAATTTTTAAACTCATAATGAACAAAATATTACTTGATTGAAATTTTCTTCCATTTCTAATTCTTCCAGCTGCTGCATTTGCATTTCCAGAAGTTCTTGCTGACGTTTTGCCTTTTTACGCATTTTTTTCTTTTTATTTTTAGACATCTTGGTATTTGGATTGGGACCTCTGAATTCTTTGGGAGCTGTGCTAACTACAAAATCAGGATGAAAATTGTAAAATCCTTTGTATCAGTCATGGAAAAAAAAGTAGAAAAAGGTACTGTAGAAAAAAATACATATCAATAAAATTTAAAACAAAATTACAAAACATTTAACTAGTAATAAATCTTACAAAAAGCAGAATAAATTTTTAAAGGTCAGCATAAAATGATGATGATCAGGAATATAATAATAATTAGAAGATAAAAATTAATTTTTTAATTAATTATATAAGATAAAAATATAAACTAAATAACTGGTAAAAATAATAAATAATCAAAAATAATGAAATAATAGTACCTAAGGAGCCTGGAGGACGAATTCCCATTTTCTGCCATTGAGTTGCTTCATATGCTAATTTTCTAACATAGCTTTCATCAACAGCAATGAGGATATTTTCAGGCTTAATATCTGTATGTATTATTTTACACTGCCTGTGCAAGTAATCTAAACCCTCAATAACCTGAAATAAAAAACAAGCAAAAATGGAATAAAATATGCAAAAATCTTAGAAATTTATAAAAAGAATGAATATTAAACTATTCTAAAATTATTCATTATAATTCAATTTTTTTTTCAGAAAATTGATAATATATTAGGAACTATTATGAAAAATTAAGGATTTGTGGTATCAGATACTGACAAACAAAATTAATAAAAATCTAAAATATTAAAGACAATACATAAATAGATTTTTCTCAATTATTTTCCACTATTAACTATTTTCTGTACTTAACATTTTGGAGGTAAGTTTTAAATGCAAAAGGGAATATCAATTTTCCAAAAATTATCATATTATATATATACATATAATTTAAAAATTTTGGAAAAATTGAACTATTACAATGGTTCTGCATATAAATAATTAATAATGTGGTAAATTAAACAAAAAATAATATGCAATATTAATTACCCACCTAAATTAAAAAAACAAACAGTGCAAAGCTTGAGATACTGAGAGAGAAGAATGTATGTACAAAATAAAAATTATACAAAACAAATTTCCTAAAATATTACTTTATAATAATTCAACAACCCTCTTACACATAAATTTTCAAAAATAAATAGTTTTTAATGGCATAATTTATTTAGGATATAATATATAAGAATAAAAAAACATTTAGAAGAGTACAATTTAAAAAAATCTTACCTGTCTTATTATTGACTTTACATTTGGGAGTGGAATACCTTGATAATTAGACCTTATAATCAGCTTCAGTAAATTGTGACCTAATACTTCAAACACCATACATACATCTTGCAAACAATTAAGGTGACAAAACAAATAACAGGTAGAATTTAAATTATTAATAATTCAAAACTTTTCTCAATAAATCTTGAAAATTTTTACAACTTTCATCAGAATGAAATTGTAAAAAGTAAATACACTAATATCAATTTTAGCACATTGTTAGAGCGTTTATAATGCTCTAAATACCAAATTAATTTGATATATGAGTTTTAAGGTCCAAAAGTTAAACTTTTGAAATAAATAAACCTCTTTTTTTTTTATTCCTTTTTATCAAATATGAAATTTTTGGAATATTTTTCCACATGATTTTAACAAAATAAATGAAAAATATGAATTAACTACTACTGTTAAGAAAATGGAAAAATATGGTTGTTTAATTGGTTAAATTTATAAGTCTGCATATCATTAAAAAAAATCTTTTCCATTTTATCAATATTTGGAATTGACAAATGGCATTGAAGAAACACAAGATTAAATCATAATAATCAATACATCAGTAAGTGAATTTTTAAAAAATAACTATATATCATAAACAAATTGAAACTTTAAAAGATACGTGTCCCATTCACACCAGAAATTTTAAAGTCATCTAATAATTGTACAACCTTTTCCCTGTAACAGTTGTTGGGATCACTTTCACGTACCTATATAAGAAATAAAATAATAATAATAAACATATCACACACAAAGAATAGAATAAAATAAAGGGGAAAAATTTTTAATATACAAAAAATACTTACACTACGTAATAATTTAATTTCATCTAATGCTGTTTCTGTATAATGAGATGCACTCTTTACAACTTTAAGAGCCACAAATCTCTTCCCCCTAAATGAAAATAAAATTAAATGCAATACTGAAATTTACCAGCTTTTTTAAAGAACAAATAAGTTTCTTTTGTATTATGTTAAATATTATAAATGTTTTAAAAATGCAGCCATTATAATCATATTTAAAATTTAAAAAATAATTACCAAATAAAAAATTATCAAAAATTTTAGATTAAAAAATGTTTTTTTTTTTCACTTAAAAAAATCTAAATAGTTATTTCTCTAATTATTTTAAATTGTATATACATGTGTCAAAAGTTTATAAAGTTATAAAAATTCAATATGATTAACAATTTCTTTTCTTAAAGATCTTTTTTTTAAATTAATCCATTTAAATGTAGTTACAATAACAAAGAAAAAGAGACACCACTCCCTCCCTCCCCCAAATAAACATCAAAAACATCTATAAAGATTTGAAAGAGATCTTAAAATAATATAGCCTCAAAACAAAAATCTTAAAATTATAGAACTTCAGAAAAATGAAATCTCATAATCAAATTAGTTTTAAAACACAAGACTTTACAAATATATTTTATTTGGGATATATTTCAAAGCAACAATGTTTTAATCAACATGAAGTCAGTTAAGCTAATTACATAGATAATTTATTCACAGATTCTAACTTGAATTGTCACTTTTTATACAACATATTTAGCCAATACTAACTAAATTATTATTTTTCTTCAATCAACCTATTTCATAAAAATTCAGAATGAAAACTTACATCAAATCCCAACAAAGCCAGACAGTTGAAAAGTGTCCCCAGCCAAGTTTGCGAATAACATGATAACGACTATGGAACAAATCACCAATTTTCACTGGATGGTAACCACCTATACAAATAATGAAGAGGGAGGGGGGAGAAATAGAAAATATTTATAATTATGTAAAAATACACATAATCTTTTTGGCAATAAATAATCATTACAATTAACTCAAAACAAAGAATGTAACAAAATTTATTCCTATATATTCAGAATTGTTGGGGAGAAAGAAAACTGATACTAACCTTTACAATAGTCTTGTGGATCTTCTTGTTCATCATCATCTGATCCAAAAATTTCTTCATCATCTTCATCCTCATAAGGCATGTCATAATTGCTTTGTCGTGCACTGGACCTAAGATTTTCAAACAGCGTGTTAGATTATTGATATTGTAATAATAAAATACAAAATAAAATATTTCAATAGGAAACTAAAAATAAACTTCCCCTGTAATATAATATATTCAATATATAAAGATACTTTATGACCATTAAAGCATAAACAATTATAAATACTGATAAGTGATTAATGCCAAATGAAATGAAAAAAATTCAATTATTATTCAATCATATTTTAAAATTATATATACAAATAAAAAATTATTTTTTTTCTATTAACAATTTTTTTAAAATTTTAATAGTTTAATTTTGCATTATGCAGTTAAATTTTTTAAAAATTAACTGCATAAATAAAAACATAAATAAATATTTTAATACAATTCTTACACTGATCTTTTAAATGTAGATATTGTATATAAAATTATATTCCTAATATAATTACTAAGAAATTCATCTTTTTAAATAAAAGTTCCAAATAGTATTTAATTATTAAGTTTTAATTTCCAACATAGTTTTATCTCTTATATAAGTATACTACAGATATAAGATCACTTTGCACAATGAAAAACAATATATCTAATTCAAAGGGAGAAGATCAATTAAATGAGTAAAATGAAAAGTTAAAATTTAAAAGAAAAAAATATGTGTGAAATATTCTGTGTAAGAAAAATGCATAAAGCCTTTAAAAAATGTACATAAGTAGATATGTTGGAAATTTTCCAAATTCAAACAAATATTGATTTATTCATAGCCGAAGAAGAAAAATTATCAATATTTAAAAGCATCTAATATCAATTTTCATTACAAAAAGTGATTCTTTATTTAGAAGAAACTATTTTCAAATTTAATTCTTTTCTTACTCCTTCTAATAAAAATGTTTCTCCCATATCTAAATTTTTTAAAAATAAAAACATGTTACTAGCAAATTCATAAAATTTATAATTACAAGATTAAATGACAAATCAAATATTTTCTGTAAAATAAAACAGGTATTCTACCTACCATTCTTTGATTTAAGATTTACACTAAAACCCTTCCTGATCAAATCTACATAATTTTAATACAAAATTTACCATATCTCAGATCTTCTTAAAATTTGGCACTTGGCAAAATACCAAGTTTCATAGAGATATATCGCCTTATTTTTGAATAGCAGCTATGCAATATCCAAAATTGGAGAACAGAATTTTTTTGAATAGCTCTGGCAATTATCTTAACAGACCTCAGAGAGATAACCTTTTCCAGAAGTTTTCATTGGTTACATCATACAGGCTAATACACAAATTTTAATTGGTTTTCAAGAAGTACAAATTTTAAAATTTATTCAATGAATAGTTAGGAATATAATTAATTGATTACCAATAAATAAATTTAGTGATTACAGATTCTTTCATAAGAACAATTAATTAAAACAATTTGAAACTAAAGATTGATTTTTCAATCATACTCTTATTTAGCTAAATAACACAAGAATGCTAATTTTTATACTTTTGTGAAGTTACATTCTTTCTTCAAATTATAGCTAATTTGAAGAAAGAATGTAATAAGTTTTAAACAATCAAATCACGTAGGCTTGTAATATACTGCAAATGCCTATTAGCTCATACTTTAACCATTTTAAAGTTAAGTTAAAATACTAGCAGTTTTAAATCATTTTATAAAAGTTGGTAAAATAATATTACTAGAACTTTTACTATTAAAAATGCTAACACAAATTAATGTGGTTGATAAAAGAACATATATAATACATGTACAATAGCATTTACAGTATCCAAGTATCAAAACTTCTTGGCAAGAATTTTTCTTTTTTAAGATGAATCTACTGCTGCCCAATACAATAATAATAACTGTTTGAGTTTTTGCTCTCTTAAAGAAAATTTTAAGGAGAAAGGAGAGTGTTTCTTTTGTGACTGACTACAGCACATGGAAAGAGGCCAGGCGATGGGATAGTAGGTTACAAGAAAATTGAATAGAAACTTCACAATAATGTTTTAAAGAGTAATTGAAAATATTTCTAAGATAGATCTTGCATATTCAACTCAAAAGGAATATGCTGAATCAGAACTGTTCTTGAATAGTCCTCTTGATCACATAGTGATTATCCAAAGAATTCATCACTATGCACTCTTTGTTAAAATTACATCAAAAGTATTGGTGAATACTTTTCAGATCATTTACAGGGTAGGAATAGGTAAATTTAAAATCATCATATAAACTGAACATTAGAATAAATATTAGGCTATGCTGTAGCTATTCATAGAGGAAATTGATGGTTTGTGGTATGTTTTACAGAAAAATAAAAAATTTGATGAACTAAAAAAAATCATCCAATTGTGTTATATATATCATTCTTAAATCCAAGAAATGACGATCTATGAGTGATATTTTGAAACGTGACATATGAGTGAATCCAGTGACTTGCACTGAAAGAAGTTACATAGCATTTAAAAATGCTATATACCAAACAAATGTGGCCTTTTCAAGAATCAGATCAGGTATCTTATAATAAATAAAATTTAACTGTAAACATATTACTAGAATCTTTCTTTAGGTTTATAATCACATTTATTTTCAAGGAAGTATAAAAATTAATATTCTTGTATTATTCTGCTAAAAACAAGGCATTAATAAAAAAGTCAGTTTAAAAAAATGTTTCACAAATAACCTATTATCATCTCAAATTTATACTTTGCTAGGTGATGTACAACATTACAAGTTATTCAGGGAATAAATGAAAATTTTTTAAATATGTACTTTTTGAAAAGAATTTAAATTTTCCTTTAGATTTCAACAAACAATTTTTGAGTATTATCCTGTATATAAAATTTTGAATAGCATCTTAAAAAATATAACATTAAATATACAAGAAAGAGCATTAAAAAAAATGCTTTGAAATGACATTTGTTCCAGCTCTGTAGCTCAGTTAAGAAAGTTGCTTGAGGACAAAATTTTGAAACTTTACATAGCTGTAATTTAAAATGAGCAGACACACTTGTATGAAATTCAGTACTTTTCCAAATCAATATGAATAGTACATTGTATTAAATTTCATGAAAATCTGAGATGGTGAAGATTATCAAATGTGTTAAATTGACATGGAATAACCTAAAATTGAAAACATGACTAATTAAATATGATTTCATATTGATGTTACAATTTTTAATTTTAAGTATTTTATTAATGAGATACTGCAATAGTGCGAGTCATCAATTTGTAAAATTATGCATTCATTCTTTCTTGCAATAAATAATAGTAAACAGAGCCTACATAAAGAAAATATTAAACTTAGGAACTGAATTTACATCTTCATATTAAAAGTTCATCAGATTTTTAGTATGGAACAGTAAACTCTTTTAAATTTCTCAAAGATTCTATTATGTAACTTCGAAAAAATATTAAATTATAAATTATGACTAATACATAACTTTTTGAATTAGAATGAAGAACATGGCAATATTATTTAACTTGAGTTTTTCAAATGATAATTAGAAAAATTTGGTATCAGATTTTACATTATTAATAACTAATAATGAACAAAAGTGTTGGTATTTGACAATATCGCAATATCATATATTTAAATCTAACCCTTTTTTTTATTTGTTCCATAGAAATTATGACACTTTTTTGTTAGCAGAGTCCTTAAACAAAAATCTGCCAAAACTTAGCAATAACATATTAAATCTTAGGGAAAATTCTGATCTCTAAATGAATTTTGGCTTAGATGAAACAGTATTAACATTCAAGCTGGTTAATAATTGGGGCCTTGCTAAAGATATAGAACAAATATTAATTTCACTACAAAAATATCAGCCCTCAATATAAAATATGTTTTCTTATAGAAATACTCAACGCATAAAATATTTTTCAAAAAGTGCCATTATAAAAAATAATGAAATTATATATTAAATTATAAAAATTTAAAGGGAAATAGTCAAATATTTTCATTAATCTATGACATTTATATATTTTACTTGAGTTAACAGTTTAAAATAAAATTTTATAGTTAAAACTAATAGAGGATCCACCAATGATAAATAAGAAAATATATATAAGATGAAAAAGTTAAAAAACAAACAAATTATACAATACTATTTCTAGAAAGAGTATTATTTCCAAAGCATATACTACTAATACAAAAAAACCTTGACATATTATCCTCATCTAACCTAAAAATATAAAAAAAATTATTCAATTATAAAATAAAATTCATTAACGTTAGAAAATAAAATTTACATTTACAAATTGAGAAATTGGTTATATAAATATTATCAATGTTAATCTCCCCCCTACACACATATAGCTCATAATTCCTAACAGGTTGGTAATAATATAACTAATAATTTGATTTTTTTTTAAACATGAAACTAAAATTGCTGAGTTTATTCACATATTTTTCATGCGTATATTAAAAAATACCCATATAACTTTTCTATACTTTTATGTTTGAGAAAAAAATTAAATAATCAACCATTTCCAATTATTTTTGAAGTTTAATCTCAGTGCATAAAGTTTTAAAGCAACAACAGGATAATATAATTCTAGATGAATTTACTTTCCAAATGAGAAAAAAAGGCCTGACAGACATTTAAAAAAAAAACTTAATAAAAATCTAAAATAGAATAAAAAAATATATTAATATAGAGTTTATCATATATAAATAAACTGAAAATCAATATTAAAGAAATAAAACTAAACAGCAGAGATATACAAGTTATTTGTACACAGCATCTACAGAAACAGCTCAAGATTAAAATTAAAAAAAAAAAAGTACCTTTCATTTCATATCTTAGATATTATCATCCAAATATTACCACAATTTTTCAGCCAAATTTCATACAACCTATGTTTTTTTCAATAAAATATTTAATTAGGATTTGAAAATAAATACCTTCAAACTACTCATAACATATACAAAATACTTAGATTTCTTTAAAAACAAAGTTGATATAGTATATATTCAGATGTATTATAAATGAATATCAATACTCAGAAACTGAAAAGCAAAAAAAAAAAAAAAATGAAAAGAAGTAAATGCATTAAAAACAAAAAATGATCACTGTAAAGAACTGAGCATTGATAAAAAAAAAAGTATAATTTCACTGCAGATTATCAAAATAAATTTAACATTTTCCAGTTATATAAATTATGGATATAATAAATATTTAATTGCTGCAAAATTTTCTTCAAACTTCAAATGTTTATTTTTTTCGGAATCTACATGTACTCAAATGATGAGTGGCAAGGTTATGAATAATAAAGGAAGAAGATTTAAATAAAGGACTGACTGCGTAGAAGACAGGCAACTAAAACACTTACGATTTTCTAGAATCTGCATTATCAGGTCTGCTTTTTAGTTTAGATTTTGGGCCCTTCGATCGCTTTTTCTTAGCCTGGATAGCCATTACTAAAGATAAAAAGGAATGAATTACGTAATTATAGAATATATATATAAGGCATTTAATAGATTAAAAATTGTACAAATAATCAAACTACATACCTTTTCGGTTCACATCTGAATTCATTTTCGTAAAATAGAGATTTAGTTACGGATTTTGTTATGGTAAATTGTCAATACAACACTATACATGGAGCGAACAAACTTTAACTTACAATTATGAGTAATGCTTTTGTTGCTGAACTCCGCAATACAAGGGGGAGAAATAAAATTGGTCATATAAAAAGTCGGTGAATTTTAAAAAAGCAAAAAAATAAATAAAATATTGAAAATTAGAAAGAAATTACGAATTAAAAATATTTCAATTGCTAAGTAGTTTAAATATAAAAAAAATGTTCATTTTCCGATGCGGCAAATTTCAATCATACATAAACTGAACTGAATTGAGCGCTTATTTTTTTCCGCAGGAAATTGCATTCAAATAGATAACGAATGACAAAAAAAAAAAAAAAAATCATCCTCAGATATACTATTTAATAGATTTATTTGCTGAAATGATAGCTTTTTATTTGATTTCTTTACTTAATATTTTTTACGAATTCTGGATTCTTTTATATGAAAGTCTATAGAATACTATTTTAAAATCTAATTGTTTTTTCTAAACTTTAAACAAAATTATAGCAAACCATGCAGAAAAATAGTTCAAATTTTTTTACGCATTTCTCTCACGACATCCAATTAATCTTATCATTAAGAATTCCAAATTATTATTTGATGAATATATTGATGATTATGGCCGGGTGCAGATTTCAGACATTTCATGCGCATGTGTTTTGGTTTCCATTTCATCATTTCTACATCCAAAAAAAATGCATGCATTTGATGAAAATTCTATGAAGATATTTTGAGTGATATACAGTTAGTCACAAAAGTCTGCGTACAGATTAAATTTTAAATTTAAAAAACACTTAAAGCATAGAAAAATGTATTTTAATCATTGCATTTTTTTCTTCCATTAGCTACAATTGTAAGCTTAAATAAAAAGTAAATAATATAAGTATAATACTTTTTACATTTTTACAAAAATATATCTTGTCAAAAAAACTCAGAAATTCCCTCCAATAAAGTCTGCGTACACTTTTTTAAAAAAAGCAAAATATAAGTTTTTTACATTACTTCAATACTTTGTAGCATATCCTTTATTCTTCAAAACAGCTTGCAGACGTCTGAGCATTGACTGAACTAGTTTTTCAGTGTCATCCGAGGTAAATTTCGCCCATTCTTCCTGCAATTTACTAATTAGCTCATTTCGCGACGTAATATTGTGTTTTCGAATTCATTTTTCCAATTTTGCCTACAAATGTTCGATTGGATTGAGTTCTGGTGACTGTGGAGGAGTACGCAACTGTCTTGGAGTGTGATAGAGGAGATATTCCTTCACAATTTTAGCTGTATGTTTCGGATCGTTGTCTTGTTGGAAAATAAAGGTATTAGAAAGGTTTAAATTTCGGGCACTGTCTTTCTTCAGAATATCCAGATAAACATACTTATCCATGACTTTATCAATAATGTGCACATTTCCAACTCCTTTCGACGACATACACCCCCATACCATCACACCGTAAGCTCCATGTTTGACAGTTGGATTTAAATTTCTCAGATTCAGTTCTGTTCCTGGTTTTCTCCAAACAATAGGGTGGCCATTAACTTTAAATATTGTAAATTTACTTTCGTCTGACCAAATTACATTTTTCCAGAAGTCCTGCGAAGAGTTTAATAGGTTTTGGCAAAAGCAATTCTTTTCTTTCTATTTGTCTCGGAAATATATGGCTTAGACCTAGGTTTGCGGCCATGGTAATCGGCCTTTCGCAGCACTTTTCGCACACTTTCAGGAGAAATTTCCTTGTTGCTAGTTAAAAAGATGTCTTTTGCAATGCTTTCAGCAGAAAGTTTAGGATTTTGTTTAATTCGTAAAAGAATTTTTCTTTCTTCTCTCTGCGTTAGCTTCTTCGGTCTCCCACATCTTGGTTTTACAGCAAGACTACCAGTGTCAAGATAGTTTTGAATAACTCTTTGTACACTAGAAAATAGTTTTCCAATGGTTTTACCAATATCACGAAGACTTTTACCTTCATCTCTCAATTTTATAATTAGTTGTCCCGTAACTAAAGGAATTTCTATATTGGTTGTCATTTTCGTCAAAGAAAATAGAAATAACAACTTCCAATCAACGTGAAATTTGCTTCGGAAGTCAATGACCTTGAAAGTGTAACTTTCTTTGCATTCTCATGTTTGAAGTTTAAAAGTTAGATAAGAAATACCCCGCCTCCTTTGCGTTGTACGCAAAATTTATTGGTTTTGATTTCTGGCCAATTATCTTTTAAAAATTAGTGTGCATAAATTATTAGATATGAAAATATTACAGTTAAATAATTTCAAAGTCCCTTATTAAAACTAAATATTTAAAAAATAAAACTTTAAGAAACTACCCTTTTCGCACCTTAAATTTGGATTTGATATTATTTTTTCTTGATGTACGCAGACTTTATTGACTAACTGTATATTCGTCAAGCTAACATAAAAAGAATCGATCACGGTCCAGCTATTGCTCGACTTGACACATGATTAGCATGTTTGCTTTTTGGATTTTTTAGAATATCTAATTCCTTTGTAATTTACTTCATCATATTTCAGTTTTTTTCTTCATATTCAACAAATTAATAAGTAATATTTTATCTTCATGACAATGGATTTTTACACTTTTTCTGCAGTAAAAAGAGGGAGGGGGGACTGTGATCTTGGCCTACATATTTTTCACTAAAAAAATGCACATCCATTTCTGTTAAAAAAGATGCCAATGTCTCATATTATATTCTGCTATTTAAATATCTTTTTTTAACTTTTTATTCGTTATACTGAAGGAAAATAGTTTCTCAATTGCTGCGATTTGAAAGGCTTCTTCTCTTTATATAATTTATCCAACACTTCAGTCATTTACATACCTTCTCCATACGTCTATCTCTCTTTTTTTCTGAAATATTACTGTTTATAAATTTTATAGCGATATTTCACAAAATAATAAACTTTTTTTAAACTTTTTTTTTCTTCTTATATACGAAGTTTAGAGAAAATATATCGTGATCGTCAAGAAACTTGAATCCGAGATTTCGACGAATCTCCTCGTTTCAGACCTACCTGAGTTAAAACACACACACACATTTTTGGCATTATATCATTTTGTGAGCAAGACAGCTGAAAATTGCTTTGACCTAGACAGATGAAATTTGTTAAATAGATTTTAAATCTAAATTTCAAATTTTGAACGAAATCCATGTAGAGTAAATTTGTTTGTCTGCATATCAAATACAAGACAACATAATAACTATCAAATAAATGAAATTTGGTATATAGATTTTGCTTTTAAAACTTGATTCTGAATACCTATCAAATTTGAAGCCGAATCCGTCAAAGGGTGACTTTCTGTTGATCTGTACTTTCACAAACATGCAAATGCTATAACTCAAAAGCGTAATGACTTAAGTATATGAAATTTGACGAGTAATTTTGAGATTATAATCGTAATTCTGTGCCAAATTTCAGTTTCCATCGGTTGGAAACAAGTGTCTGAAACACAATTTAGATTTTGGACCTATTGCTAAATTCAGGAATTGCTCCGGGATTAATTGTCAAAAAGAATTTCAAGGATTTCAAAATGGATTCATTGAAAACGCTAGTTTCGTGCAAAAGATCAATATTTCGCAGCTATTGTTCACAAATGCCATGTAAGGTTTTCGTACCTTATCCCAAGTCGCCAATTTCATACCCCCGTGGTGGGTGGATAACACCTTTATTAGAGAGTATGCTAAATAGTTATTGGGAGACCACTCCTTTTGATTTCTGTATTCTGTATTGCATATTCTGAAAAAAGAATCAGAAAAAGATTAAGTCCTTATTAGCACAAATACTTAACAATATTGTTACGATATCTTAATTTAATAGAAATTAAATCTCAACCTTTTTTAATGTTTTCTGCCGTATATCGTAAAAATTTCATTCTACTGTTGCTTCTACTAAAATCTTCAAATCTAAAATAAGTGGATCAAAGAATATTAAAGTCATGAATACACTTTAATATCTTTCAATGACTAATAAATTTCTAGTCATTATCCTACTTTTAAATGCAAAGGAAGATAAATCATTTCAAAATGTACATATGTAACAAGTAAGAATCAGAAAAAAAAGTTTAAATTTAAAAATTCGTAAAAAGATAAAGAGAGGGATCTTCGGTATTTTTTAAAACCCAGGCACACTAATTTTATACATACTACATCTAGCAGTTTTTACGATATATACACTATATCTAGCCATTTGCTACCATATAACCACCCAAAATGGCAGAATTTCGGCGAGTTCTTGGAAGATTTCTATGCTCAATTAGCAAGAAAACTCTTGGGGGAAAGTCGGATGCTAATCAATATTTAATTATTTATTATATATAAAGTGTTACTTTGTGTTGTTTTATTACATTCGTGCATAATAAGAATGGAAGAAAAACGTCTAATCTCGTTTTAAAAAATCGAACTCCACGTTTTGAAGACAGTATTTCTGGCCTCATAATACCCACAACATTATTTCTGGGGTTATGTGTATGTTTCTCTGCGGCATGTGAACACGATAACTTAAAGGAGCAACAAACTAAATAGATCATTTTTGGTACATAAACTTTTCACCAAAATTGTATATTTCTATCACATTTTTAACAAAATTCTCTAATAAGAAGCATTTTTCATTTTCTAAATATATTTTTGCTCCTTTTTTCTATACTCTAAAGATATATATTCAATAGTACTCTCCCTCTTCGCCCCTTATTAATAAATGTCTTTAAAAAAAAAGGAATTTTTTCATTTACGGTAAATAAAAATATTTTATGCATTTTTAACACTACTATTTATTATTCTGCTTGTTAGCAATAAAATAACCCGTTTAATATTAGTTATTGGATTTTATTTAGTTAGCCGCTTTTGGTGACTGGTTCGTTCTCTTGGATTATTAATTATGTAAAATTCCAATTGAACTTGACTTAGTCTTAATGACATCTTCAACAAAGTATTTTTATAATTCAAATTTTAATTATCATGTAAATCTTAAAAGCTTAGAAGCTTAATAAAACTATGTTTATTCTGCTATATGAATTTTTTTCAATTTCCTGTCATTTTGCACAAAATTTGAAGTTAGTTTTGAAAGAGAAGTGATTAAATTTCAGGTAATCCAGTAACATGCTTACTGAACGAAGCACGTTTGTAAAAAATATAATAAAAGAACAAAGAATCATTCAACATTTAAATTTCGGGTGTACTAAATAATATATTTCATAATTTACGCAATTTATCAGAGGGTTATTCAATAAGAAATTTTCTGATTTTTTAAAAAAAATTGCGTATAACAATAAAAACACAAAATAACGTTAAAAGAATGATAGTATAAAAATGTTTAAAAATGCACGATTACATGCAAAATTTTCTCATTGCCATAATCTTTATAATTTTATTCAAAAAAAGATTTAAACCGAAATCTGTTCATTATGGAAATCTAGCTGCCTTTGGCGTCCAGTTGGTTCGCCGAGACTTACGATTGTTAAAAGTTTTATTTAAATGTTTTGTATAATTTCTTTTTAATGGTTTCTTCTGCAAAACTTTTTTATTCAAATTTTGATAGACATATAATTTATGCTATCTTAGAAGTCTTATACTGTTGTGTTCATTGTACCATGTATTTCCCTAATTTCTGTCAATATTTTTATACATCCAATTATAATGCAGGAAAGAGCATCATTATTTAATCAATTTTCACTATTGCTTGATTTGGATTATACCTTAATTGCAAGTTTTAATCCGAAAAATTCTTTGTTTGCATAGCTTGTTTTTAAAAACATATCTTATACTTAAGCCTACTCAATAACAAAAACAACAATAAGTAAATAAATAAAGTAAACCGAATCTTCATATTTTGATAATCAATAATGGAAGCTAGGGTGAAATATTAGAAACAACAATGAGAAGAATTTGAATTTCGCTTCATCAATAAAATATATCGTTGCAAAATGCACCCAAAATATTTTTCAGATTAATCAAAAACAGAATACTGTATACAGAGAAAATATTAATATCATTAAAAAGATATTTATGTTTTTTTTTTAATTTTTAGATGATAATTATTAAGAAATATAGCATTCTTGTTTTGGCTATAATGTTTTCGGGAGTGACCACACACACACACACACACACACACACACACACACAAAAAGCGGCTAAATTTTGTCTAATTTTTTATTAATTAAAATTCGGAACAACTAATTGCAAGGTACGTATTCACACTGTCCAAATTATATATGTACTGTTTCGTACTCGGTCAAGTAGTCTGGCCTTTAAAACGCCAACACACAAGAAAGTCTTGATTAGTAGAGATAAAGATAAACTAGACAAAAATGAAATTTCAAATTGTCAATCGAAAAGAAACTTTTGAATGTTTTTGTAATCCTTTTTGTGGTGGCTAGTTCTGTCCGGCGACTAGCAAGGGAATATTGATTATACTTTATTTCAGACTAGCCGCCTTTGGCGACTAGCCGGTTCGCCAATCTTAATGTACGTTTAAATTTTAATAATTAAATATTTTATTAAAATATTTTAAAATTTCAAATTTTAATAGTCATACAATTTACTCGAAATATTATAAAGGCCTTCAGCCATAACGTAATATGTATCTCTCTAATTTTCTATTAGCTCCCGTAGAATTTATGCTTTAAATTAAAGTGGAAATGATTAAACTGCAATAAATATAATAATATTTTTTTTACTGAAACGAAGCATTTTTTTTAAGTATGGGTACTGAAAACAGAGTTGCTGAGTATTTAAACTCTATGGGCACTAAAGAATATTTTTCTTAATTTATATAATATCTCAAGAAGTTTTCAACAAAATTTTCTCAAATTCATCATGAACAGATCGATTAATTAACAATGTTTAGTTTTAAATGCATCAAACACTAGAAAAATAAACAGAATCGTTTGAAATAATCTGTCGAAAACATATTAAGCTTTCAAAACCAAGTCCGTATCCGTTGTCAACAATCAGAGCACAATGCTCATGCGTGAATTTTCAACGCCGATTATGGTAATGCAAATGCGTGAATTTTCTACTTCAGTTGGGGTAACACTATGCAGATTAGAAATTTTTAATTTCCTTTATGCTGTTTTATTTTAATTCAAAAATACTTCAGAATGAATCTGAAAGATCGATTAATTAACAATGTTTAACTTTAAATGCATCAAACCTTAAGAAAATAAACAGAATCCTTTAAAATAATCAGCTGAAAATTTCTTAAGCCTATCCTCTTTAGCGTAGGGAAAAAAAAAAAAAAAAAAAGAAAAAGAAAAAAAAAACTGAAGCCTTACTTATTTGGCGGTGGGGAAATGAGAAGATTTTTTTGGCGGGAAAGTTAGTTTTTAATTAATAATGAAAATTCTAATTAAAAATACAAAATTTGAGGTGCACATTCCCGACTCCAAGGTATACATGTGCCAAATTTGGTAGCTGTAGGTCGAACGGTCTGGCCTGTAGAATGCCAACACACACACATACACAGACACACATTGAGCTTTATATAAGTATAAATGAATCTTTTAAAAATGACTTCATATTCCCCGATTCAGATAAATACCTGATACTAACACCGTGCTACTGTGATTTACTTAAGTTTTATTTGTTCTGTTTATAAAATTTGCTAATGGAAACTATACCACAACATCATAGCGCTATTAAAATTTAAATATTCGATACATGCATCTTCTAAATTTTGTGATATTGTAACTTCACTTTTTTATTTATCTTGTAAGTCACACAGATATTAAACAGAATCCTTTTTCTTTATCTTTCAACAATGGAAGAAATGCACGTGATTGAATATTTTATGAAATATGGAAATGATTTAAATTTCAGAGCAACAATGTAATCTACTGTAAAAACTAAAAAAAATTATTTTTTAAAAAATTTCCGAAATTCAGGAAACATTTGCATTATTGTTGAGTTTCTATCATTAAAAAGATATTTTTTTAGAAATTTGAAATGATATAAAATTTATTTTTGTGTAATAATATTTTTGAAAACTATCGCGGAAAAAATGCCAATTTTCGCTTAATTTTTTTAAACAAAATTCTAATAAAAAAATTCGGTTGGAAGTGTTCTCACCATCCAAAATATATAAACAGTGGTGGCCAAAAGTGTGGACATTTTTTGAAAGTTTCATGTTTTTCAACTTTGCGTGCTTGTAGAATATATTAATTTTCACTTAAATACAAATGTTTAAATAACAAATGGAAGGTAATTCTATGCAAAATTTAATAACAAAAACAGTATTACGATATCTGTATTACAAAAAAAGTTACGCTCATTTTAGTAGAACCAAAAACATGAATCAAAACAGAAATCGTTTTGAATATTGACGTGTTTTGTAATAAAAGCGTACTAGCCAATCACAAACACTGTTCTGAGGACCCATCAAATGTCTGTAACTATAATTTAGGTTATTTGGATGGTAAAAGAGTTATTGCTGTGGAAATATTTTGCGGAATGATGCATACTAGTACAATTAAATAGAGTATTGCTGTTTTTGAATATTTTAAGTCATTTTTTTAATTAAATAATTTTAAACAAACAACACCAACAAGAAGAACTGATTGGACATCTACAAAAAGAAGCCGAATTGTCATATTGAGAGAAAATGGACTCTCTTATGCTGAAATTGCAAGACAAGTTGGTGGTTCAGTGACTTGCTCTGGTGTACGAAAGTTCTGTTTACGTTATGAAAAAACGAAATCAGTGGAAAATAAGGCCAAATCAGGCAGAAAAAAATGCACAACTGCTACTGCCGATAGAAAAATTAAGCGGCTATGCCTTCAAGATAGAAAAATTTCATCAGATGCTATTAGATGTGAAATGAATGCAACGGGTATTGCAGTAAGTTCAAGAACAAAAAGAAGAAGGTTATCAGGATTTGGACTACAAGTTAGAATTCCAAGGGAAAAAACCATATTTAAATCAAAAGCAACTCGAAAAACGAGTTAAATGGGCTAAAGAACACATTAAATGGTCTGAAATTCAATGGAAGCAAGTAATCTGGAGCGATGAGACTAAAATATCGCTCTTTAGTAGTGATGGTAGAAAATACGTGAGACGTAGAGTAAGTGAAGCGCTTCATCCTGATTGCATTGAAGCAACTATAAAAACAACAACAAATGCCATGATTTGGGAATGTATGTCTGCAGATGGTGTGGGCCGAATTCAAGTGATTGATGGCATCCTGAATAGCAAAAAATACATCGAAATTGTCCTGGAACCAAAATTGATACCTTACATCAGGGATTTCTTCCCCAACAAAGCACCATTTATTTTTCAGCAGGATTCAGGTCCATACCACACAGCAAAAGTATGCAAAGCTTGGTTTCAAAATAAAGGCATAGATGTATCCCGTGGCCAGGAAACAGCCCTGATCTCAATCCAATTGAAAATTTGTGGCAACGTTTGAAAATTCTTGTACGAAAAAAACGTCCATCCAATTTAAGACAACTTATTGAATCTATAATTGATTCTTGGCATCATGTGATTACGAAAGATGAACTCCAAACACTCGTTCACTCGATGAAAAGACGCTGTGAAGCTGTCTTAAAAAATAAGGGTTATCTTACTAAGTATTGATTGTGAGTATCACTTTAAAAAAAATGCAAATCTAAGATAAATCTTACTAAAATGAGCGTAACTTTTTTTGTAATACAGATATTGCAATACTGTTTATGTTATTAAATTTTACATTAAATTACCTTCAATTTGATATATAAACATTTGTATTTAAGTGAAAATTAATATATTCTACAAGCACGCAAAGTTGAAAAACATGAAACTTTCAAAAAATGTCCACACTTTTGGCCACCAAGTTTGATATATCTAAGTCAAACCATCTGGCCTGTAGAGCGTCTGCAGAGACATACTTTCATTTTTATTGCTTTTTCATATGAGAAGTAAAGAGAGAATATTGTAATCGGCAAAAAATTCGAACTTGAGATTTTGACTAATCTCTATATTTCAGACCTGCCTGAATCCGATTTTCGGCACTATATCTGTCAGTCTATCTTTCTTATATGTGAACGATAGCTCAAAAACGTTTTGAGCTGGATGATGAAATTTGGTACATGGATTTTAGACCGTATTTATAGATTTCTCTTACATTTTGAACGAAACTCTTTCAAATGAAGCTTGTCTGTTTGGTTGTTTGAAAGCAAGTGGACTCGATAGCTATAAAATGCAAAGAGCTAGATAGATAGATATACAAGTCAAGCATCTAAAATATAAATACTTATTAAATTTTAATTAAATGCATCATCTGTTTGACCGTCTGTCGATCTGTATTTCTGCGTGCGTGTAAATGAAATAACACATAGATGCAATGATTTAAATCAATGAAATTCGGTATGTGGCCGTGTGACTACAACTGTCATTCCGTTGCAAATTTTGGTATCAATTTTCTGCAAAAAAGGCATCAAAAATACGTATTCACACGATAGACTGAACAAAAATTCTAGATTCATGCCAAAGATCTATATGGCCTAACTATCGTTCATCTATCCATGCAAAATATTCACGGCATTAAGATCCACAATATTATGCGAGAGAGAGGGATAAAAAAATATTGAGAAAATTTCGGGATACCACGTTCGCTGGTTATTATTGTGGTATTTATTTGCCTAATATACAAACTCGATTGTTGTTTTTTTATTTATAAAAACAATTTAAAAGTTTTCAACTCATTAGTGGTGTATTTGCATGAAAATTAATTTTTCCTATTTTCTCAACTTTTCAATCTTTTTATTCTTCCATTCTTTTTTTCCCCCTATTCCTTTTCTTACTGTTATTTTTTTTAATTCTCTTTTAGCTGTTAAGAAGAAAAGTGTAATTTTTTTCCTAATAATAAAAAGCTCTAGGGACAATAATCAAAGTTGCCATCCATTAAGTTCCGACTGAAAGGCGATACACATTTTGATAAGATCATAATGTTAACACATTTTGATAAGATTGCAGTATCAATTTATTTGATTTCAGTTTTTATCAGAGAATTAAGTAAATATTTTTTTTTTAAATCATCATTGAATAAGCGTAAATTTTTCTGATAATCTATTTCCTTTTTCTAACTTAATTCATACAATAGAATTTTTCACTTATAGCACGAATTAATGTACAAAGAGCAGTTATATGTAATAAAAGAAGCATTCCAAAATAAAATGAATGTGATCCTTTTATCAATACTGAAAAAGAAAAAAATATATATATTTCATTACTAGTTGTCTTTGAAGACCAGTTGGATCATCATCATGAATGGTTGTTTATAATTTCAGTTAAGTACCTTAATTAAATTTGTCTAAATAGCTTCCTCAGCAAAATATTTTTATTATTCAAGTTTTGATAGACTTATAACTTAGACTATTTTAGAAGTTACCGTTCCATTCATTGTACTATGCCTTCCTTTAATTTTCTGTCTATATCTTCACGCATCCATTTATAACACAGGAAATGTTTAAAAGTGCACGCCCTTTAAAAGTTTGCAATTGCTTGCTTTTGAAGTTGAACCTGAATTGTAAATACAACAAAAGTTCAGAAATGTTATTAAAAGATGCTTTATGCTGAAATTTATACAATATAGAAAATAAGTTGAATTTTGAGCATCAATAATAAAAAGGAAAAAAAAAAACCCAAAGGGAGGTGAAATACTATTAGCAAAAACTAATTAAAAAATGGCTGAAAAATGGTAATTATTAAAAAAATAACATAAATTAATTAAAAATGCCTGGAAAAAACTGACAAAATAAAAACGATTTGAATTTCACTTTAACACTGAAATATATTATTGTAAATTACGATTAAAACATTTTAAAAAAATCAATGAAAAATAAAAATTATTGGACAATTATTTTTTAAATTTTAAGATGATATAAAAATTATTTTTTGTACTGAAATAGTGTGGAAAGTCATGACGAAAAGCTGTTAACATTTCTCTTGATTTTTAATTAATTCGAATTAAAATTTCGCAAAAATCGCCCAGAAGTGTACATTCCCACTCTCCAAATTATATGTTTGCCAAGTTTAGTAGTTTTAAGTCAAACAGTTTGGTTTGCAACACCAATACAAACACACATATATTAACTCATTTTTATCATTAGTAGATATTTAATTTATCATACACTCATTCATCTCTCAGCAACCATTTACGGAGATATTTATCTTTAAGTGTATAAACAATTCTAATTCACAATTTATCAAGAATGAAGTAGGATAAATTTAAAACTATTTGTTATCTTATCTTTTAGCAATTCCTCTGAAATAGGGAGAAAGGAACTTGATTAATTCGATAAAAATAGGACCGAAATAAAGTTTAATTTATCAAAAAATTCGATATCTGCAAATCTTGATTTAAAATGAGTATAATAAGAATAAATTGTAATTTTTAATTTAAAAATAACAATAAAGATTTAATTTTAATGTTGGCAGTTTTAGTAAATAATATATAATTAATAAAGTAATTATAATTCATTTTATCGAACAAAATTATATTAAATAATTTTTTTAACGATTTTAGAATAAATAATTAACAAAAATTAGGAATAAATAAATGCACAACACAATGATACAATTTTAAAAAAAGTATCACATTTTAGTAAAAAAGTATCATAAAAGTATCATATTTCACATTTTAGAAGTTCAAAATTTTTTTTAAAGAAATGTGAAGTTCCTTATTCTTTTATTGACGAAATATATTGTACTACACTTAATAAAACTATTAAATCAATATTATATTAACATTTATGTAAAAGCAATCCTGAGATTTCAATAAAATGTAGTTCAGTATGGAAAAAGAAAATCGATTGTAATGCAATGATAGAGCAATATAATGTTTATATTGTTAAAATAATAACAATACAAACATGATAATATTTTCAAACTGACATATTTCTGTAAACTGAGTCATGCAAATTTTTTTCAAAACTTTTCACAGAGCAGGTCTTTTGACTTAAAGCTACTAAATTTGACATGAAGTTATTTCTTGGGTAGTAAAGGCTCTCTAAGAAAATTATTTTATATAATTTTAATTAATTAAAAATTTGCTGAAATTTTAACTTTTTTCGCAATACCTTCAGAACATATAATTGCATAAAAACCATTTTTTACATTGTTTTAAAATTAAAACAATTAGATCTTCAGTAACATCAATTTTAATTCTTTGCCATTTTCTTCAATTTTTATAAATGTTTCAATTTAGGTTTAAACCCAGTTTTATAACAAAATTTTTCCCTTGTATAAAAGAATGTAACAAAATAGTCGGATTGTGATAGATCACTGGGAATATGTTATTAACCCTCCTGGGACTAAGTAAAAATAAATATTAGTCTTCCAATTTATTTCTAACAGCTTTAATACATTTCAAAATATTATACGATTTTTTAACGTGTTATTATTTTTATACCGACATTTTTTCTATAAATTCCGTGATATGACAATCAATACGAGCAGAATGCAACAGCTGGTGCAATCAAGACAAGCGAATCAAATGCATGTTATTATTGTGTAACTCGATATTTCGTACTAGATGTACAAAGCCTTTTCTTAAAAAAAAAAAAAAAAAAAAAAAAAAAAAAACAGCGATGTCGTATTTCCAAAACTTTTTCGCATATTCTCTAATAAAGATGCTATCCCAGAGATTTGCATTAGGGTACAATAATTATGAATTATTAACGTTTGACGTAAATTTAGCATCTTTACTGAACCTGTAGTTCATATTAGGCGAGTTAATTGGCGATTAATCTCTGGCATAAGGTTAATAGTATCCAAAAATCATATTTGTGTTTTAGAGGCTTTTTTCCCAACCGATTGAAACAAAAATTTAACACAAAATCACATACCAAATTTGATATATAAATTTTAAGTCAATGAATCTTTGTTATCACATTTACATGTTCCTGAAAGTACAGATCGACAGACGGTCAATCCCATGCTGGATTTCGCTCAAAATTTAAAAGGTATTTAGATTATATATGTTAATTCTGTGTATCGAATTTTATATATCTAGCTCTCTTAGTCTTGTAATTATCGTGCTTAGTTATATGGGAACAGCCGAACAGACAAACTTCCTGTGAGAAGATTTTACTGCAAATTTGATAGAAATCTACAGATTTGGTATAATGACCGTATACCAAATTTCATTAATTCAAAGCTTTTTAGAATTATTTTTATCACAGACAGATGGATATTTTCCAAAAATGTGTTTTTTGAAGTTAGGGAGGTCCAAAACATGGAAATTCGTCAAAAAATCGAATTCTAATTTTTTTTTTGACGATTACTACACACTTTATCTATACTACTAGGGATTGCAATACCGATATACCGGGATACCGAATACAGGTATTTTGAGTAATTTGTACAATTTTGTAATCCCCGTATTCACAAGTTTAAATACCGTTTTTTCGGTATTTACTAGAAATTTTCAAAATTTTCTCCGCTATATGTTCAGGGATCACCAACATAGCAAAATAGTATACGTTTTTATTTTTATGTCTTATTTACGGGAGAAATTATGTGAATACAAAGTTGCATTGTACAATCAAGAGGAGTGATAAAATACTGTTTGACAACGGATTGTAAAACCCTTCGCGCTTTTGAGCATGCGTTAGGATAGGTTTAATTCGACAAAATAGGGGTGAGAGGAAATTGAAAGAAGGAGATTTTTACATTTAACAATGAAGACTCGCTGTTTTACGGGACGTAAAGATTACAGATAATTAGTAAATGCAGAATGTCTTACGGTATTTACATAATTATTATGATTTTTAAAATGAAAATGAAAAAGAAGAAAAGAGACTAACCAATTCAAATCCAATCAAGTTTATAATAAATTTTCTTAAAATTTTTTACACACAAGCCTATACACATTCAGAAGAATTCGGTACAGTTATCGAAGATTATGATGACACTAATGTTGATAATGAAAAAGAATTTGCTCTTGAGCAAAAATTACAATTAGAGATAAATAAAAAAAAAATGTCAACACTACAAAATACAATGCAGAAATATATCCAAACCATCCGATGAGAAATCGATTTATTTAAAGATGAGGGATTTAGAGGTAAATACTTGTAAAAAGTATATCGCACATTGCTAACAGTATCACCAACTATCGTAGATGCCGAAAGCATTTTCGACAGCTGGTAATTTTTGCACATAATTACTTTTCAGGCTTAATGACAGTACAATTGATGCATCATGTTTTTTAAGATCACATTTCAAAAATTTGTAATAGTACCACAGACTGAACAGTGATATTTACACTTTTTTGTGATTTAAATAAATAAGATGTTCCTTTCCTTTTTTGCGATTCTTTTTAAAACGTTATAATTTATAAGTTACAAATTATTTTTTTGTGATATTTACACTCTTTAATAAAACTGGCAGATAAAACAAAGAAACACCTGTGTTTTCTTTTCTTTTCTAAAATTTCTAATACCGGTATTAAAACCGGTATCCCGGTATTAAAATCTAAAAAATACCGAATACCGGTATTGAACTTTTGGTCCGATATTGCTATCCCTATATACTACGTATACGAGAAAGTAATAATGTCTACTAAAACTTGAAAGTTGCGTTATACAATTTTAAAAGCCAACAAATTTGTTTCACATGTTTTAAGCATAAGCTCTAGCAGAGAAATCGCAACTGCATTACAATATCCATACTCTAATAAAACTTGCGTAACTAAATAAAGACAACATTTCACTAAATTTATATTTATTTTGTTTTGGAAACGCTTATCAGAAAAAGATACAATGCAGTTTTTTAAAAGAAACATCTATGAAACAAATGAAATATTCTCAATGTACGAGAAACACGATATTTGTCTTTTTTTTTCTGTTTATTTAGAAAACTTTTCTTCGGTTTCATTTGCTATTAGATCTCCACTTCTGATTCGAATTCTCTTTCAGAACGAGATATCCCAATTCTCACTTAAACTTACCTATCCTTTTATTTCCAATCAAACACATTAATTGCAATGCAATATTTCAGTCACGTATTCGAATAAACTTTGGTGCCATTAATGTTAATACATCCAGTAAGGCTTTTAAGCCGAGCGCTATAAATGTAGAAGTAATATCCAATAATAGAAAAGTTGCAATATCTTTAATATCATCAGTAGGTATAGCAATGTGTGTTCTAAATGTGAAAGAAAATAATTCGTTCGATTAAAAATAATACTCTACAATTTCTTTATCTTAAAACAATTTTCTTCGAGATTTTTGTGGCCTTTCTAACTATTACTTTTGAACAAGCAGGTTCCATTATAATATTTTTTTATAATTTCAAGTAGCTAAAAGTCTGTAGATGTATTGCAATTGCATTCTTTATTTTTGTAAAAAGTAGTGCTTTCAGTAACCATTTGCCTGCCATCAGTGCTCACCATGTGATATTAGCCTCCAATTCTGCCAGTGCTGCCACTAAAGCTTATTTTTTGAAATTTTATGGCTCAGAATTTTTGAATTTATATGTTTAATGACTTTAGGCACTTTTGCTAATTAAGGTATGTAGAATATTCTTCTTCTGATAAATTAGAAATTTATGCAATAATTTATGTATTTTATTTTTCTATTTTTGTTTCTTAAAAAATGTTAACATTCTCCGATATGTTAAAATTTTTTGGTTATTATTAAAGCATGTTTTGTAACGAACCATTTTTGCATTTAGAAATTCTAGCATCAAACTTGCATCAAATTTTCATATTTTTTAGTAAAAATAATAATTTGCAAAAGTTGGGTGATACTTAACTTCAACGCACATTCAAATAAACGCATTCTTAACTATGAATGAAATGCATAAAAATAAAAGGTGAAAATGGCTGCCTTTACGTAAATGGTGAATACGGTAAGTTTTATTAATTGGAATTAAAAAATAATGATAAGTGTATCATTCTTCTTCAGATTTTTCTTGATCGAATTGAATCTTATAAATTCAACAACTACCAATTTATCAAATAATATAGAAACAATATGTTTGGTCTGTCTATTATTGCTTGCTTTCACTTATGTAGAGTTAAATTATCAGTTCTTTAACATATTAAAAAGATGCGAATAAGTTAATATCAGAATTTGAGAAATAGCATTAAAGAAACAAATTTAGCTTTAGCTTAAAATGTGCTAGGTTTCATTTAATTACAAAATTCCATTATACATGATTCTTAAGGATTAAGAATCACATATATAGGAAACAAATATAACTAATATTTCTTTATTCAAAATATTTTTTTCTGCTTTCCGTGCCATTTTTAAATGAGAAATTTTATATTTCTTAAAAAGTCATGAGGTTTTAGAACTGTTTCTTGAGTTCGTGAATTCCGAGATATCTCATTTCAGACATTTAAGAATAGAAATTACATATTTATTTAACAATATTACATATTTACTTTTATAAAAATAAAGAGTCTACATATTTACTTTTTATAAAAATAATTTGTGACTCAGTTTTCAACGTACAGTTTATACCTTTAACATTTTACGTTATTTACACTACGTAAAATGTTATCATTTTTAAATAGATCCCTTAGACTTTCAGAAAATTTCTATCTATGTAGCAAGGATACTAGGTAACATATTCAAGAGGATTGAAATAGCATAAGTACGTTATTTTTTTACTGTCAGTAAAAAAGAGAAATCTTTCTAACAATACGAATCTTTTAGAATTAATAAATAAATTTGATTATCAAATTATTTTTGTGTAATAAAAGAACTGATTTTGTTACGAAGAATTCATAGATCAATCAATAAAATTCGGTATAAGAATTAACTTCATTTAAAGAATTACTGTACCATTTTTTAAATTAAAAATTAAAATGAAATTTTAATACCCTTTTACATTATTTGGTTAATAATTTATTTAGCTATTTTTAACTTGTTTTATTTTTCAGTTTGAAAACAATATTCTGAAAAATTCTAAATACATATCACGATTAAGTTATAAATATGACAGTTATGACAAAATAACTTTTATTTATTTTCTTCATAGACTTTATTATTTAGCTGAGATATCCAGTATTTTTCAGGCTGAAATTTTCATATTTTTTAGCAAAAATGGAAAACTGAAAATATATTTACTCACTTCAAAATTATACGCATTTATTCTATTATTATTATATTTCGAAAGAAATTATAAATATTTAAAAAAAAATCGCACAGAAATGTTATAATTGAGACAGAGACTTAATTAGAATCTTGCTTATACTTCATTATCTATGATAAAATTTTAATTATACATCATATGTGAAAAAACATTAGCACTGAACGGAATGTCAACGGCTCTTAAATAAATTCCTTTAATTAACTTATTAGCAGTGCACAAATTATCTATATCTATACTTATAATAAAGCTCAATGTGTGTGCGTGTGTTTTGGCGCTCTACAGGCCAGACCATTCAACCTACAGCTACCAAATTTGGCACGTGTATACCTTGGAGGCCGGGAATGTGCACATGGGGGTTATTTTTCCGAATTTTTAACTAGAATTTTATTTATTTAAAAATTAAGCGAAATTTTGACTTGTTTCTGCTCTAATTTCCGAAAATATTACAGCACAAAAAAGATTCTTACATGAAGTTAAAGATCAAAAATTTATCTTTTAAATGATACAAATGCTTTAATCTTAAAATTAAATTTCTATTTTTAATGAATTTTTAAATAAATATTTTAACTATGTTTTTCAATAATTTTTTTCGTAAAAAATAAAAACTGTAATTAAGCACGTTTCGCATTCATGGGAAAAAATTAGCTTTTTTCAAAGTGTTGCCATCACATTGATTAAAGCTCCAACTAAAAATAAATTAAATCTTTTTGGAAATGAAATCTGCAAAAATATAATTTTCGGCACGTGTTTGTAGGAAATGAAACAAATATAAAATATCATTTTTTCTAAAAAATAAATTCAAGAAAAATTATTTTATGATCTATGAATATATAAACAAACTTATGGCATTTATTGATGGAATAACTCATATATTTTCCTTTTCAGGTTTGAATATTTTTACTTTTGTAAATATCGTCTGCGCGTGTGGTTAATTTCAGATAATTTCATTTTCCAGTCTAAATATCTGTACTTTTCTAAATATCGTCTGCTTATTAATTGCATTTTTCTCTCTTTTGTTTTTGGCAACTATTGAAATGTTATGTTTACTTTTGATGTGTTTGTTCTAAGTAGTACTTTTGTATGTGATGTTTTATTGGAGCTGATATTAAGGAGAATGCATACACCACAAGAGAAAGCACAGATTTTATGGCGGTCATAGAGTTAATTTCCAATCAACTAAATCACTGACTTTTAAGAGTTCATTTCCAGTCACTTAAACTGACTGATTTAGGAAAATTTGAATATCACTATTCAATAAAAAAAGGATAATTTTAGATTTTCCATCGATCGTTTCAAAGAAAATACGCCAATCAGCGCGCAGGTTTCTCAAGATTAATTGGCCTAAGATTATGAAAATGTTGAGTTTTTCTAAATTTTTAACATTCAAAACTTCATAAATAAGTTTTGGTTGATCGTGGAAAACAGAAACATTCATTCATTTATTTAAAATTTATTGTGTTCAGAATATTTCTCAGAATATGATACCTTACTGCATTAAATTTAGACTTCATAATTTTTGAAATATATTTATAGGCCGGAACAAAATATTATTATTGATTTCATTTCAATCCTTTTGAAAGCAAAACTAAAAACTGAATTTTATGCTGAATCTCAGAAATTTTTGTTGAATTATTGTTTGAGATATTACATAAATTACGAAAAATATTTTGTAGTTAACATAAGATTTAAATACCGAGCGATTCTGTTTGCAATACTCACATTCAATAATAATAATAATTAATAAATAACAATAAAGATGATAAATAAAATAAAACGCTTGGTTTTATTAAGAAATAATATTAATTGCAATTTCATCATTTACATTTTAAATTAAAGTTGAAGTTTTGCCGGAAATGACAACAAATTAGCAAAATATATATATAGTAAATTGAACGAAACGATCTAAACAGTATAAGTTTGGTATGACTATCAAAATTTGAAGATTAAAAATGTTTTTTTTGAGAATCCTTTAAGAAACCAGTTAATTAAAAAATTTAATTGAAAATTGTAGTGAGCGGTAATACTGGGGAACCGGCTGGTCGCCAAAGGCGGCTAGTTTTACATAAAACATTACAGTACACAAGACCTTTCTATTATTTGCAATTTTGCTTTAAATAAATAAATTTGGAATTCTTTTAAAACCAATGAAAATGTTGTCAAAATATTTTAAAAAGTGAAATAGAAATATCAAAAAATAAATGTAGAATTTTACAAAGTCACACCAATTACCCTGTAACGGAGTGTTTATATATTTCTGTATTTTAAAATCGTCTGCATACATCAATTATTTAAAAAATTTGAAAAGTAATAAACATTAAGGTAAAGGGGATAACAGCCATTCTTGCTATAAATCCCAATATCCTACGTCTTTCAAGTATATTACTTATAGAATAAATCTTGTGTAGTTATTGAGGAAAAACGACAATATTTTGATCAATTTAACCAACTTTTGCAATTTGAAAAGCTGACTGCATTCATTCGCTTTTCTTAATTAAGTTTGCCAAGTTTGGCAGAATTGCAGCAGATGTTTAAAAAGAAAACGGAAATACATTTCTTCACAATGACTTTAGTTACAAGTATAATAAAATTTAGTCTTATAAAAGCATTCATGCAGAATCATAAAAAAATATCTTGATGTACATTTCACTTTTTTTATCCGTATAAAGCTTTAAAAAGACGAAAATAAATTTCGGAATACTTAAAATATTTTGCATACTTTTTTCACGGGTCACAGATCAAAGACGAACTCAAATTCGAAACAATCTATCTTATTTTCCAAATTTATTCAAAAGCGGCTTCTTGAGCAGACAGATAACATGATACTATAGAAGCAAAGCATATTGTGTAGTAATATTAATAAACAGCTTACTATTATTATTAAAAAATTATTTATACTTATACTATTAGCAATTAATTTTATTTTATTTAACAACAAACCTTTCAGACAGAAATTTTGTATAATCATGACGGTGATTATCCTGAAAATCATATCCATTATCATTTCTTTTATTCATTTGCTTTCGGCATCAATGTGTTAATTACC
>JAPMOR010111708.1:419767-462731 GCA_026543865.1 Argiope aurantia
AAATTGTAGTGAGCGGTAATACTGGGGAACCGGCTGGTCGCCAAAGGCGGCTAGTTTTACATAAAACATTACAGTACACAAGACCTTTCTATTATTTGCAATTTTGCTTTAAATAAATAAATTTGGAATTCTTTTAAAACCAATGAAAATGTTGTCAAAATATTTTAAAAAGTGAAATAGAAATATCAAAAAATAAATGTAGAATTTTACAAAGTCACACCAATTACCCTGTAACGGAGTGTTTATATATTTCTGTATTTTAAAATCGTCTGCATACATCAATTATTTAAAAAATTTGAAAAGTAATAAACATTAACAGCCATTCTTGCTATAAATCCCAATATCCTACGTCTTTCAAGTATATTACTTATAGAATAAATCTTGTGTAGTTATTGAGGAAAAACGACAATATTTTGATCAATTTAACCAACTTTTGCAATTTGAAAAGCTGACTGCATTCATTCGCTTTTCTTAATTAAGTTTGCCAAGTTTGGCAGAATTGCAGCAGATGTTTAAAAAGAAAACGGAAATACATTTCTTCACAATGACTTTAGTTACAAGTATAATAAAATTTAGTCTTATAAAAGCATTCATGCAGAATCATAAAAAAATATCTTGATGTACATTTCACTTTTTTTATCCGTATAAAGCTTTAAAAAGACGAAAATAAATTTCGGAATACTTAAAATATTTTGCATACTTTTTTCACGGGTCACAGATCAAAGACGAACTCAAATTCGAAACAATCTATCTTATTTTCCAAATTTATTCAAAAGCGGCTTCTTGAGCAGACAGATAACATGATACTATAGAAGCAAAGCATATTGTGTAGTAATATTAATAAACAGCTTACTATTATTATTAAAAAATTATTTATACTTATACTATTAGCAATTAATTTTATTTTATTTAACAACAAACCTTTCAGACAGAAATTTTGTATAATCATGACGGTGATTATCCTGAAAATCATATCCATTATCATTTCTTTTATTCATTTGCTTTCGGCATCAATGTGTTAATTACCATCAATGTGTCGTATTTAGGTTGCCACTTTAAATTAATTGACTAGTCTATAATGCATATTATTTGTATGAGTTTATTAAATGATAGATGTCGAACTATTTCGGACATAAAATCTCCGCAAATATATTTTTTGGTCAGATTTTATAAGATGGTGAATTAAAATATTTAAAGACCTTCCTGACTATTGTATTACTTAAATTCGATATGCCAAGGGAATAAAATGAAATCGCTTTTATTTATCACTATGGCGACGACTTATTTCGCTGTTATTAATGATCACTAATATTCTCTCTCTCTCTCTCTCTCTCTCTCTCACACACACACACACACACACACACACTTGTTATTGGTAGATATTAAAGATTATACGAGAAAGTTTCTATACACATAGACAGTGAATAAAAAAAATTAAATGTAGAAAATATATATATATATATATATATATATATATATATATATATATATATATACCTTTTCTGAAACAATCGAAATTTAAATTTTTTCGGAAACGAAACCTTCGGAATCGAAACTAAAAAAACTAAAAACTAAAAAAAGGAAAAAACACCATTGTATTTAGAGAGCGCAAATGCAGTTACTACTAAAACACCGATGAATCTAGATTAATTAGTAATAAATGCCAAGTTAAAAGGAAAAGAAAAATAGAATCAAAATTAAGCCAAATAAAATAAGAATCCGGCCTGAAGACTTTCTCAAGGGTAACCCTCAGGCAGGGATTCGAAATAAGGGATTTTATCTCTGAGGAATCTGACTTTAGTTCAACAGTATTGACCTCTCTTGACCCGAAAATCCCCTGAAATTAAAGTCTAAGAGATGCATCTTTTTTTACAGAAATGAAACAAAACAATAAATTATAAAAGAATACGACCACCAATTAAGCAAAAAATGCAATAACATAAAATAAACTATATAAGAACTCTCATAATCAATTATTAAAACAAAAAAGAAAGAATATACCAGCAGCTGAGTATAAAATTTTACAAAAAGTAAAAAAAGTTCAAAAATTTTTTACAAAAAGTGTCCTATCTTGTTCCCCGCATCTTATTCTGTTTAAACAAAGAATTCTGTAATAAAATTTTTGGATATTTAAACAAAGAATTCTGTATGATAAAATTTTTGGATATTACCTTGGAAAAACTAAAATTACCTAAAATTGCGCATAATGATAATATATTTTTTTTAACGGATAAAGCAATTGTTGCAATAGCGTTTAATTATACATCAACTTTAAGAAAACAAATTTGTAATTATAATTACTATAGCAAAAATTTAGATAAAATGAATTAAATAGATTGTAACTGTAATAAGAAAAGTTATAAAGATTTTATAGATGTGGATAAAGGCAATATTATTGCAGGAAATTTAAAAATTATTGTATCAAACGCTTTAAGAGAGTTAATGGAAAGAGGAACTAAATTTAGATTAAGGGAAAAAAATAAACAATAATAAAATCTTAATTTCTATTGGAAAAGATTTGGATATTTTTATTGTTGAATTATCTAGAAAATACCATTAGTCTGCAGAAGGTTTCGGAGAATGGAAAGTGAGAATTTTAGATGTGCCTAAAAATTAAGATGGAAGAATATAAATTCAAGAACTGATTATTTTTGAATGAAATTCATTCGGTTTTGAGTTTAGATATAGACATATAAATAAGCACATGGGAAAAGCTAATCATTTTAAATTATTCATTTTTAAGTATATGTTTACGGTGTATGTACACACTAGAAACTTCGAAAATCGTTCCAAATATCGAATAATTTTTATTGCTTAATAATGTTCTCTGATCCTTCAACTTTCAAATGATACCAAGATGTTGTCAATATTCGAAACATTTCTCGAGTTATAATTATTTTTCTTGAGATGCTTTCATTATAAATTCTAGTTACTGTTTTTTTAAAACTCATTTTATGAAGAAGGATATTTTTCCACCATTTTGCCCATCATAACTCAACAAGAAATTAACCAAATACAATTATTTATATATCAAAAAAATCTGTATGAAACAGCGGATGTTTTGTGCCTTAATCAAAGTAATATTTATAGAAATAAATTCTTAATAGCTATTTAAAAGTTAAAATTACAGAAAAGATCTCGCTTTTTCTATTCATCGTTGATGAAAAAATTGTTAAAAAATAACTATATATTTTTATAACTTGATTGAGGCCGAAAACATGAAGACTAATATTAGACATAATTTCCAACTAGGATCGCGTGTCTGTACAAATTAGAATTTAAGAAATCATGTTTAAAAAAATAGGTTAATTAGCTTAATAAATATTATTTAATTAATTAACAATTAGTGTAATATGGTTTTTTCTCACTGAAATGAGTTTAAACACATATTAATGACCTACTGTGAAAAAACTGGATTTTTAAAGTTAAAGTTTTAAAAAAATCTTCTAGTGTGTACGTACACCTTAAGTAAATCATTTTTTATATTTGCATTTTTCATATATTACTCAATTCCTTATAAAAAATAAGTTTATAATATACATATATTTACAAAATATTTTCTACAATCATCTTAAGTTATAATATCAACGTATCCTTTCCTAATTTTATATTGTTCTTGTTCTAACAGTAATTTTAGTTCGTGCACACGAGCTTATTTGCATAAGACACGGAACACATCCGAATTTCTTTTCATTGGCTACAATCCTTATATAAAAATTCTTTTAAATATATGTTTAAAAAAATTTGTTGGCGAAAATTTCAATTTTTTTTATTAATTATTCTGGATATCAGAAATTATTTTTTTATATAAAACCATTTGAATCTAGTTTCTACATTCATTTTGTATAGCCTCCATAATAATAACATGCATTTTTCCATTGAACGCGAAATGTCAGCCAGGTGCAATCCATACAGAGTTAAAAAAATGCTTTGATAGTGATGAAACTAAAAAACATACAAGTGGTAAGCATTCTGAATTAGAGCAGCAAAATCAAAGTTAGAATCGGATGAAGAAAAGGGAGAATCTGCGAGAAATTATTTCATCTAAAGCTCCTCGGCTTGGAGGCGATGAAATCTCTAATATTTTTCAGGGTACCTTTGTCAAAGGTAAATGATTTTTTCCTCTTATCTTTCTGTTGGAAATTGTTTGTAAGAGTTAACATACAATTCCTCTTTTCCATGTTAGATTCCTATAGGAAGCATGCAATGGTTCTCATGACAAGACTTAGGGAAAATGTTTTCAATTTTCAATCATAGTTCCTAGAATCCAAAACATATATATATATATATATATATACAGTGAAGAGACTTTTTAAATTTTTAAATTAATTTTAATATCCATCGGGAAAGCAAAATTATTTACAAGCAAACGCGCGGACATTGTGCGTCCGCCACAGCGCGTTGCAAAAACAGAAGTGGGGAAGAAGAAGGAACGAAATAAAATATCCCTCGTCTTATATAACATTGAGTATGGATAAGGAAAATATAATTTTACAATATTAATATATTATTAAGATTCTGATAGAGATTTCTGACGCATGTCAATCACATGTAAGGGAAACACAGGGATCTTTTAAAAAGAATGTGCTTACTGGACAGTTTTTTACCCCTTCACGCCGAGCGTGTGAAAGTATAGGCGTTTTGTCGATTCAGCAGTTTTATAAAGCTTCTCTTGAATTAATTAAGTAGAGAAAGTGGAATTGGATCAAGAAATAAGAGAATATTTTAGAATAAAGTTACTATGGGCTAAATTAAGATAAAATCTTGAAAATTAATTAAATTGAAATTAGAGTTAAAATATCATTACACACACACACACACACACACACACACATATATATATATTCAAGATAGAAAAACAATTCCAATGAGCCAAATTAGCGACTCATTAAGACGAACAACTTTTCTGTTTAAGGTTTTTCGATAACTGCAATATTTTAAAAATTAGGGTCTAAAAAGTGATTTTTCAAGTCCTAATCTAAATTTTACTTACATTAACAATTTATGTTGCCAGAGTGTTACTTAGATGTAAAGGAATCTACTTTAGCCTTCCAGCTTGCCGGGATGATTTTTTTTTTCTCTTTCATCGATGTCTTAGACATTACTTCTTTCCGTATTATAAACTAACCGCTTTTTGTGACCAACTGCTTTGTGTGTAAATAGGTAATTTTTATTATGAATTGAATCTCTTGCGCGTAACTTAATGTTCACGTTTCCTCCAAAGCTGCGTAATTTTAGTAACCTGTTATCTGTTCTGTTCATTAACTACCCTGGGGTTATAATTTCAATTTTTTTTTATTCTTCACTAGCTATTCGCAGGAAATATTGGTTATATTTGATTTTGGGCATTAAACCCATGTTATCTTAATTGCCTTACTAAAGTTCTGTTTATTGTGTACATGGAACTCTCAGATGGTGACAGTTCCATAATTCCCCCCATCACGGCGTTATTAAAAACGTAAATATCCGTCTAAATCTATTTTCTGAGGTTATAATTTAACTTTCACTATTTTACTTAGTAATAAATGGTGAAATTTGTTTATTACTTAGTAATAAACAAATAACTTCCTTTTTTTTATTTTTGTAAACTATACAGATTTTAAACATAAGTCTCTTCTTTTCAGCTTTTAATCATTGAAGAAAATCACACGATTCGCTATTTAATAAAAAAATAAAAATGATTTGAATTTCAGGGTAAAAATGCAAAATGTTATTGAAAAGCAGAATATATATACACTGGTGTGCAAAACTTAAGTAACAGGTATGTTTTTTGCCATAACTTCACGAGAAATCATCTGAGAGACATGAAATTCAGAAATCAGATACAGCATTTTGTTCTGAAAGAATGACGAAAGCATAGTTGCGCAGAAATGAATACAATGCATACAGTATGGAATCAAACAAAGAAAGGCTTTATTGAACTCATAGTACCGTTATACATGATTGTCTGTCCAAGAGGAAGAACAGCAAGCAGATGTTCCTTAGTATGGGATATGCCTTCCCCTTACTGCAATGGTTGCTTCGCACCGTATCCCGATACTCAGCACCAGATTGTCCAACAGATCTTGAGGTAAGAGTGCCCATTCCTCAATCAGCATCTGTTTAAGTTGTCGGGTGTTCCCAGGAGGATGTACTCGTGCCGCAAGGCGTCTCCCCGAAGCATCTCACACATGTTCTATCGGATTTAAATCAGGGGAGCACGCCGGTCAATCCATTCGAGTGATATCTTCACTTTCCAGGAGCTCCTCAACAGCATGAGTTCTGTGTGGCCGTGCATTGTCATCCATAAAAACGATGTCTGATCCAATGGCACCTCGGAACAGACGCACATGGGGAAGGATCACCTCCTGACAATAGCGATCTCCAGTTACAGAGCCTCTGTCGAAAACGTGGAGCTCAGTCCGCCCGTTCATCATAATGCCTCCCCAGACGACAACTCCAGGATCACCGAAACGGTCTCTTTCCGTGATGTTACTGGGATGAAACCGTGTCCCGACTTCTCTCCAAATCAACTGGCGTTGGGAATAGCTTGTGGCACTAAAACGACTCTCATCTGTAAAGAGGACACGACTCCATTGATGAGATGTCCAGTTTTTTGTGCTCCCTGCACCACTCTAAACGGTGCCGCCGGTGGGAAACTGTCAAAGGGATGTAGCGTTCAGGACGGCGGGCGAATAAGCCACCTTTGTGAAGGCGCCTGGACACAGAAAAACGCGACACTTGTCGCCCCGTTGCTGCACACAGTTGCTGAGCAATGGCGCTTGCTGACTGGTTTCGGGTTCTTTTCGCCTGCAGGACGATATGTCGGTCATCCACTGCAGTTGTTTTCCTGGGGTGGCCACCACCAACCTTTCTCACAGCTGTACCTGTGGTTTGGAAGGCTTTCCAAGCCTACGAAACGATACTTTTGTTGATTGCAAACTCTTCAGCTACACTGGTCACACTACTCCTCTCCTCCAGCTTTCCGATCATTCTTCCACTTGTGAAATCGTCCAGGTGATTTCTGCTAGCCATATTTCACGAATTAACTCACGTGCACTTGCAGCGAATGTCTTTAATTGCGTCTCCGTCCTTCCTTTTATTGTAGTGTTGAGCTGCGCGCGCCTTCCGCACGTATTTTGCGTACGCTCACGTCGCCTGTGACGTTTTGTTCCTGATATTTGCATACGCATGGCCTTTCTCTTGAATTACGTGTTCATTGTACTGATCGCAAGAACTCCTTTTCTGCAATTTCATGGCTATCTGCTTAAAATTTGCATTGTTGCTTAAGTTTTGCACACCAGTGTATAAAATTCGGAAAAATGCTCTCTATTATTAAATAGCTGTCATAAAAAAAGACATGTGGTACGAATTTACCATATGTTTAAGCTGGTTCATTTCAATTTTTTAAGTGGACTGTTATCTTATTTAAAATCAAACGACAATTCGAAAGCCAACTTTTTATTTCATCGAGGTTCACCGACCCCGCAACGACTCAGTGCGAAACTGTTAAAACTGGGAAAAGTTAAAACTGATCGCATGTCAACAGGGTTACAATAAATTTTATCGCTGAAGCCAAGTCAGCGCATGGTTGCAAGATTCTTTCACAAGTTTAGTTTAGTTTAGTTATATTAACGTCCCGTTTGAAGCAACACTAGGACTATTTTGGGACGGACCTCGTAATTTTGAACCGCGGTCAGATGACGAGGAGACACTTGAGCTGGCACCTCCTCTCCACACCACACCAGCGGGAGGACATTTGGTCAGGACGGATTTAACGTGCAACAGACCCCCTTACACGACGGTTCTTCGGTGGATTCGTGTCTCGAACCTGAAACCCTCCGGTTCCGAAGCCTTACCACCAGGCCACCGCGGCTCCTTTCTTTCACAAAAAGCGCCAACAAAGCGATAACATTCCGCCCCGCGTTGCGTGTTTATGCAACACAAGTTACAATTCAAGATTCAATGTTACAATCAAAAATATACAACAAAATATTTTTTTTTCGAGTTCAAACATGAAAATATATATTAAAAAAGACACAGAAATATAAATAAGTATGAACCATAAATGTACAATTAAATATGTAAAAATAGAAAATAAACATTTGAATATGTACAGAACAATATACAGTTTTTTTTTTATGTACAAATTAGAAAATCAAGTCTGAATGGGTAGGAGGCAAATTTTAGAGATTGGTCTTTTAAAATGACCATTTTTAGTTTTGACAATTACAACACGAATTTTGCCGTCCTGTCCGGGAATAACTTGGCTTATTCTTCCAAGACACCATTTAAAAGGTGGAAGGTTATCCTCCTTTAGTAAAACCATATCATTTTCCTTAATATTATTTTTTGAAAACGGCCATTTTTTTCGGTCTTGCAAATGATTTAGATAGTCAATCGACCAGCGTTTCCAGATTTGTTCTATTATTTTTGTCAGTCTTTGCCAACGGGTTAGTTTACTGTCTAGCTCATTTATTACAGAAGGCTCAGGGATAGAATTTATGGGCCTGCCTATTAAAAAATGGCCTGGAGTTAATGGTTCTAAATCCGAAGCATCGGAAGATCAAGGTGAAATAGGTCTTGAGTTTAGGATGTCTTCTATTTGAGTAACAATAGTTAAAAATTCCTCATAAAATAATTTTGCATCAGCAACAGTTCTTTTTAGATGATGCTTGAAGGACTTAACCCCAGACTCCTCCGAAATTAGGGGCCCGAGGGGGAAGAAATTTCCAGGAGATATTTTCCATTGCTAAAAACTTGGATAAAATTTCATCAGGAAAATTAACAAGTTAAGCGAGTTTTTTCAATTCTTTGTTAGCTCCTATAAAGGTTTTACTATTACCACTAAATAAGGTTGAGCATTTCCTTCGAAGTGAGAAGAATCTTTTCAGACAAGCAATAAATGCTTGTGATGTCAGGTCAAAAACTATTTCAAGATGTATAGCCTTAGTAACTAAACAAACGAAAATAGCTACATACACCTTATGTAAATTACCGTTTCTTTGATTTTTGTACCTTATGAAAAATGAACCGCAAAAGTCTACAACTGTGTTAGAAAATACAGGGTTGGGATTTACTCGCTCTGGAGGCAAATTCCCCATTAATTGGTCTAAGGGAGTAGGTTTGCACCTAAAACAAGTTATATAGTTGCGCATAACCTTTCTTGCGATATTTTTGCCTCCAATGGGCCAAAATTCTTGCCGAACAAAATGTAATAATGATTGAGGTCCTGCTTCAATGCTCTTTAAGTGATAATACTGGAAAATTAGAGTGGTAATTGTGTGCTTTTTAGGCAGTATTATCTGATGTTTTTAATTGTAACTAACTTCTGCATGAACCAATCTACCACCTACTCTTAACAAATTGTCTGCATCTAAAAAGGCATTTAAGTGACTTATAGGACACTTTTTCAAAGTTTCTCTGTTTTTTAGGGCCTTTATCTCTTTATAAAATTCACTTACATGAATAATCTCCATTAATTTCTTTTTTGATCTTTCCAATTCCCTATTTGTGATTGGACCGGTAATTTTTGCTTTATTCTTAATATTGAATAAAAACCTGCAAAGAAAACTAAATACACGAATTAATTTTAAATAGTCATTACTTATGGCTAAAAAATCCTCAAGAAATGAAATATTGTTTACAGAAGATAAACTAATGTTTGACTGTGATTTAAGTTCAGTCAGATATTGTTCCTCTGAAATTACAGACTCATCAAGTTCAACACTAGAATGTTTTTTAGAGTCCGGTAAATAGGGATGACGAATATTTTACGAGCGGTTATTACGTAACCAATATCAAAAAGTCACAAATACCAGTGATCAATACTTTTCAAAAAGGGGTGTGATTCAAATCCTTAATACGATCTTACTGGTGATATTTCGATTACAGGTTTTGGATCACGATAGAGAGTAACAATCGATACGACATCACTGAAATTTACCGGAGCGGTGATTTCACTGGAAAGTAACTATCGATACGATCTGTCCAATGAAAGCTCTCGAACAAAACAGAAAAGGAGAAATCTGTGAATGGATAGAAAAGTGAACGGACTGGTTATTGGAAGTATCGTATCATACAATTGCATATCACTGAAATCTGTCGGAGCGGTGACTTCACTGGAAAGTGTGAAGTCGCCGCTCCACTTCCGATATTCGCATTTGATGCACTATTCCATACAAATCATTTTTAATTGCTGTGACTTGACTTTGCATATACTCCGTTTACTGCTGGCGCCATCTATTGGTAGAATATAGAACTAAATTAAACAATTTAAAGAAATGATATATATATTTAATTCAAATTTTTCAGAAAATGGTTTACTCCAATAAAGAAATTAAATAAATAGTTTTGAAAAAAAATCAAATTTAAGAAGTAAGCTGAAATAGATAAATTAATTCAATCACACGTTACTTAAATTAGTAAATTAAGTATTAATTACAATTAATAAATTTTATATTTAATATTAAAGAATAATTTTTAATTAATAATATGATTGAAATAACAGATATTTGGAACAAATATTTAAAAATAACTATAGCAAAATTATTTGTTATTCAAAAAATCATGGATTATGCATCTCTACCGGTAAACAGTCAGGACCACACCACCATAAGTCATTGGTTAAGAGTTCATGAGGGCTCAAATCTCTAGATATTATATCTGCAGGATTAAGTTGGGAAGAAATATGTTTACACTGGAAGTTTTCTGTTAGAGTTTGTATCTTTGATACCCGAGTAGCAACAAAAGTTTTTAGTTTATATGGAGGTGTCTTTATCCAGGCAAGTCAATTGTTGAATCTGTGTAACAGATTGTTTCACTGATTAGCATCTGAAGAGAAGGACGAATTCTTTCTATCAACTGCGAGAGAAGAAGACACGCTGACAACTCCAAACGAGGGATCGAAATTACTTTAATGGGAGCGACTCTTGATTTACTGGCAATAAGTTTATTGACAGCTGTGCCATCTTCCATAATAGACTTCATATAAACTACCGCTCCGAAAGCAGCTTCAGAAGCATCAGCATAACCTACTATAACAGTTCTTTCATAAGATTCTGTCAAGATATGTCTAGGATTTTCGATGACTTTCAAAGATGTCACAAAATTTGACCATTCTGGCTGAATCGATTGAGGGAGAGTATCTTCCCAATTCAATTGTTGGATCCATAATTTTTGCATAAAAATTTTGGCCTTTGTGATAACAGGACCAACGAGACCTAATTGATCATACAAACGAACGATAACTGATAACACGTCTCTTTTAGTGTAGAAAGGCTTAATCTTTAAGTCTACCTTAAAAAGAAAATAATCTTTTTTTTTTGGTTGCCAATTCAGACACAAGGCTTTTACTGAGGAATGTCGATCAACGAGAAAATATTGTTGGTTAGTTTCCTCAGAGCTATTATTTATGAGTTCATATGAATTTGAAGTTCATTTATGAAGCTACAGGCCACAAGTTTGCAGCATTTGTATTAATTGCCTTTGTAATTCCTGAGCTGCTTCTACAGTAACAGCACCCAAGACAAAATCGTCCATATACACATATGTTAGTGTAACTTGCGAAGCTAACGGAAATTTTTTCGCTTCATCCAAAGCGAGTTGCTTCAAACAACGAATGGCCAAAAATGGAGCCGATTTTGTGCCATAAGTGACAGTGTTAAGACGATAAGTAGTTGGAAACTCATTCATATTATCCTTCCAGAATAATTTTAACAGATTTCTTTGTCATTCATCAATTAATATTTGACGGTACAACTTAATATCTGCCGTAAATGCGTATTTATAAGTCCTAAATCTAGCTATTATTTAAAAAAAATATTTTCTTTCACTACACCGGCAAGAAGCAAATCATTTAAACTTTGTCCCGATGTACTAGGGGTACTGGCATTAAATACGACCCTTAATTTTGTGGTTGAGTTTTCAGGTTTATAAACTCCATGATGCAGCAAATAATAAGATCCTTCACACTTCATTATTTACTTTTTCCATATGACTTAAACTTTCATATTCTGCAATAAACTCCTTATATAAATTTTGCATCATGGGATTCTTATGCAATCGCTTAACTGTTTGGTTAAATCTAACGTTGACTAAGGCTTTAGAATCACCCAACAAACCTTCTTTCATCGGCATTTTAACTACAAATCGACCATCCTTATTTCTAGAGTGGGTTTCTTTAAAATGTGCCTCTTCTTCAGTACTAAGAATAGTATTTTCTTCACTGATATTTTCCACTAACCAGAATTTTTCTATATTCTCATTTCAAGAAACTAAACTATATAAATTAGTACATGGCTCCTAATTGTATTTACATAATCACCAGCGACATAACCAACTACAGTATTTTGAAAAATTAACGAATTTAGAGATGAACGTATTTGTTCACTCTTAACAATTTTAAAGAAGGTTTCAGTATCCAAAAGGGCATCGATTTTGGAACTCCATGTAAATTCCGGATCCTCAAGCATAAAGTGTGGAATTTCTAAATTCTCTTTGTTGCCGGAACCATATCCGTAATTTTATCTATTACAAACAATGTTTGTGATAAAAAGAATGATCCATTACAATTGGCTATATTAGCTCGAAATTTAATTAAAATTCAAACTCCGCGAGCAGACCAAAATTTTATGGCACGAATTTACCATATGTTTAAGCTGGTTCATTTCAATTTTTTAATAAGTGGACAGTAATCTTATTTAAAATCAAACGACAATTCGAAACCCAACTTTTTATTTCATCGAGGTTCACTGACCCCGCAACGAATCAGTACGAAACTGTTTTTAAAACTGATCCCATGTCAACAGGGTTACAATAAATTTTATTGCTGAAGCCAAGTCAGCGCATGATGCAAGATTCTTTCACAAAAAGAGCCAACGAAGCGCAAACAACATGTATGCAAAATTTATTTTTTATACAATAATATTTTCGGAAATAATGGAAAATTATCAAAATTTAGCTTAATCTTTAATTAATTAAAATTTCATAAACATCGCTTCGAAGTGCACCTTCTCAATCTCCAAACAATATCTATTATTATAATTATTTTGGAACGTTGGATAATCAAATAACGACCAATAGAATAATTTTAATTAAACAATCTAGAATATATATAGATACTTATCCTCAATAATTCCTAATCGAAAGTATTAAGGAAAAAAAAAAAAAAAAAAAAACCCTGAATTTTTATGCCAAGGATTCTTTTTCTTTCTTTTTACTACTTCATTGATTTTATGTCTTGAAACAGTGCAAGCCTTTGGAGTTGTTCAATACATTAGTCAAATTCTTAAAGAACTGATTTAACATGTTGGGTCCATGCTTCTTTAATTACTTTAAAGCCACATTTCTTTTTAAAGTATTTAGGTTCCATTCAAGTTTTTTATATAAATTTATATATTCCATATTAGTTATAAGTTAGATGTTTTATTTTTCTACATAAAAGCATGTACCAATGATTTCTTATTTTTGAAAGCGAATATCATAAGCTCATTATTCATTTCATTCTATTTTGTACTTTCATACTGCAACTAACTATAGCAGTCACACGACATATTTTTAGCAATATAAAATGGTTTATAAATAAAAATAGATAATCTACTTGGAAAAGTCTTAAAGAGATATAAATAATTGAAAAGCAGTGCTAACAAATGACACAAAAATAGTAACATAATCATTAATCTGACAACAGTGAATACCTTAATCTCTTGCCGCTTTTTAACACTTTGTTAAAATATTCTAGAACAGAATTTTAACAATGAAACAAACAGCCATATGGTTCCTCGTGTATCTATTATATGTCATGGCAGCCTTTCGATTTTTACAACGTGTTATGTTAAGATTTAAATCACAAACATTCATATAAATCATACGATGCATGCCTTAATAATGTGCGATTACATGACTTTGGAGCTTTTTAATCTCAAAGATTCAGAAACCACCAAAACAACAGATAATAAAGACTGTAAGTATGGTGGAAAAGGAAAAGTCCACTTATAAACTAGAAAGTAGCGAGAATAATACAAATAAACTAAAGAAGACATAAAAATCTTTCTCAAAATAAATCTTTATGCTGAAAAAATATAAATGTGTGATTCCTCAATATTAATTAATGAAAGATTGGTCATAAGATACTTGACAACTAAGTTTTTGATGACAATGTTAAAATGAAAAATGCTAATTCTCAAATATGAGAAAATATTTATGGTGGAGTAATGGTATGGTATGTTTCACTAGCCATCAGCAAGTTAATATTTAATTTTCAAAACATATTTAGAATGGTTAAGTAAACATTAAATATCATTATTGCAAAAATATTATCATATTTAAATGATTTGTTCAATTTAGACTCAGGAAATACATCTAACTGCAACTTAACACTTTAAAGGGCCATTTTTTTCTAGTCATATTATATTAAAATATTATTAGGTTTCAAATTAGAATAAGAAAAAAAAGGTTCATTTAGCTTATTAGATAAATTTAATTTGATTAATTAATAATTAAGTAACAAATCAAGATGCATCATTTTGTCTGAGATAAAGAACTGAAGCATCTAAGTTTCTGACTTATTAAAAAAAAAATTGTCAGAACTTATGCCAACCTACATAATTTCCTACAAAGATTGATAAATTTAATGGGAAGCATACTTCCCACGGCCCTAGAAAGAGTTAATCTGATACCAGGAGTTTAATGTATTTATAAATTTCTGCAAGATAAATGCTTGTTCAATCCTTTATTTCCCTCTAAAGTTTCTAGAACGAGCCGATAAAGATATTTACTAATGATTTAACATTTATATAATTTAAGATAAATATTCAATTATCTTTATAAACAAACTTAAAATTGTTATTGGTAAAGAGGAACAATTTATTACTGTGAAACCTTAACCAATAACCATGTTGGAGCTACTAGTATCCTGTATTTAACAATTTGAATAATTGCTATTCACGACAAAACCACAATTTATAAAAAGACTTTATAATATAAAACCTAACAAACCTTATAATATAAACAAATAACTTAAATAACAATTGAAAATTTGCTTGTTTTAATTTATTACATATTTTGAGTCTATTTTTCCTTTATTTATAATTTTATTGAATGTTTCAAGAAAAATAAAATTACTACTGATATTTCTTTACTATTAGATTATATAACTTAAAATTGCCCAGTAATATTTAAATTATCTTGATATTATACCAAAAAATCAATTTAATACTCACATTCTAAATTTAAATTATATGCCAATATGGAGTAATTTCAAGTAATGCTTGAACTCAATGGTCCTTATACTCTGAACATTGTTATTATTGTGAAATTATATCAGGCCAATTCATAAGAATATTTTTTAACTGGATTCTTTTTGTATATGGTGGTTAAATGTACAAACATATACTTAATATATATCTTAAATTTGTATAGGGATACTGTCTGATAAAAAGTCTCAGGAAGTTCCTCTATAGTCATTTATCTCTATACATTTAATTAAAATTTGTTTTAAAAAAAGGGAAGAAATTGACATTGATTCATTTGAATAAAATCTGAGCAAGTCTAGGGGAAAAAAGAAGAAGACAAATCAGTAATTAATGTAACACTTTACTAATGATCATTTAGTGCCATACAGGAGTGAAGGAAGTAACAATTCATGTCAGTATAAAGATGGATGATAAAAACAAAGAGGAAATTAGAAATCCATAAATTTAAATAAGTTCATAAATAATGGGTAGATCAACATATTTAAAGCATCAAAGAGTAAAGCAAATGTACACACGCATGACAAACAATTATTCAAAATAAGTAATAAACACGTAAGTTTTGAATTTCATGACATACAACATTGTTTGGATTGCAAATAATATTCAAGATTGGCATAATTGTTTGATATCTAGAGTATCATATTTAACTTAAATCAGAGGAATATATTCAGTCAAATCATCCATATTTTTTAAAAATAGAGATTAACAACATGTTCAGCATTAATTATCAAATTTAAATTTTTCTCAATTATTTTACCAAAATAATAGCTTTTAATGTTATATAAACAAATCAAAGGTAACACAGTTGAAAATAATGAATTTTTTACCAGCATGCTAGGTAGAAACAATATTTGATTAAAAAAATAATTTCATCAGATACAGACTATCCATTCAATTTTTTGGCATTCAGGAGGTAAAAGACTTTATTGCTATATATATATCCCACACTGTTTATATTCAAGATTCAGACATAACATGGGAATTAGATCTGTACCTTACCAATATATAATTACTATTAGAATAAAGAAACACTAATTATAGTATTCAAGATAAAATAATATTAAGATGACAACATGCTGTAACATATTAAATATTACAATCAATAATTTAAGTTCTTTAAAGTATTATCAAAAAGAAGTTTCTAAGTAATGCTGCCCTTTGTTTATTTTTTATGGACAATAATGTAACAAAAGACACAAAACAATACTGAATTTTCATAATGATTTTAACATTTAAGATGCACTAATATGAAAATGTGATACCTTGCATAGTATTAAAAGAGAACTTTAGCTATTTTTAAAAATAAAGATACAGGGGGGGGGGCGAACAAACCATTTCATTATATATGAAAATAAATAAATAAAAGGAAAAATTATAAATTTTTTTCCCTTCATTAACATATCATATTTTAGGACACAAATTAACATTTGAAAAATTTCTTTTAAATAACCAAATGCAGGAATAAATTATAACAATAACTTCTCACAAAGATTTACTTAAATAACTTACATATTTCCATTTATTTTATGTTTGAGTTCCCAATTACTTTGCTTTTAAAATTCATTGTATTGCAAAATACTATATTATAAATTTTCTATTCTTTATAAGGAAAAATATGAAATAATTAGTAAAAATAGAAAAAGGAAAACCATATATGTTTATAGAAATGTCAACTATTTTTTAAAACACAATTTTCATTTATTTCATATGTATGTATATAAGAAGTGAGGAATCTCTCATTTACGTCTCCTTGACAAAAAACAAAACTGACGTACAAATACATTTTTAAGTAAATGGAAATAAAAACAGAGCAGTTTAGCTGGAAAAGGCTTGAAAAGAAAACAAGAAAATGTAATAATTTCAAAACAAATGTGCATATCCTGAATTGCAGTAAAAAATTTAGTTGGTTGATTGCTAAATCATTGCAACATTCAATACTTAAAAATAAATAGCTCAAGTTTACAAAAGATTTCACTTAATTTCAAAATATTAATCAATTTGTTAAAAAAATTTAAAATATTTTTCATCAACAAATTACCTAAGTAAAAAATATGCCCTTTTCCTCACAAAACTCTTTACATCAAATGAATATACACACATAAATATTTCATTGCATTTAATAGCAAGATTAACAATTTTCCGAGCTTTATTTCATGTTGCTTCAAATAATATTTGAATTATGAAATGGTTATACTATACTGAAATTTCTTTCTTATGCACGGATCAATTGTTGTACAAGTATTGGGTTAAAAAATAATTAAATTTTAAACACATTTTTCTTTCACCAAATAAAGAAGTAAATACATGATTAAGAAACAGTACAATACTTTTAATAGAATAAAACTGAAGTATCTACATAAAAAAATATACTGAATTAAAATGAACAATTATTTTATCATTTTTCATACCGTTTCAATTTTTAAAAATGTGTGAGAAACTTAATTCGGTTTTTAAAATTAACATATAAATCCTATATTGCTTCATTGAAAAATAAAAACCCTGATGATAAAAACAAAATGCAAATTAAGAGCCCCAAAAAGATATATCAACAAATGAAAAATATTATTAAATATTAAACATTAGTTTTTTATACGTTAAAATAATATTATCTGTATCTAAACATTTTAAAGCTATTTGAAATATTGATTTCTAACATTAAGCTGATAAATTCATAATTAATTTATATGCAATACAGTAATGGATATTCTGTCCAGTGGTGTAACAAGCATGTCTTTGTCCCTCATATATTTTATTGCTAAGTGAAAGGTACTTTTATTATAAATATCTGGCAAACACATTATCTTTTCTTCTTTCTTAATACTACATATATATTACCCTACTATCAAAGAGAAATTTGAGTTTCAAATAATATAATTAGCCAATTTATAATTTTTGATTATCCAATTAATTATCCTTTTTAATAAGTTATATTTTATAGCTGAAAGCTATAACTTTATAGTTATGGATTATTACTTATATACTGAAATTAATGTAACAGCCGAAAAAGAATTACTGCTTTTAAGAGAAAAATGCAAAACAGTTTTTAAGAAAAATATTTTTTACAATAAATAAATTAGATGATTTTTCTAGATAAATTTTATCTATAAAATAAAAAAGAAATCTTTATATCATAGTAAAAGTATTGTAAAATACCAAAATATGTTGCAATATAATTAAAAAGCTTACTATTCCTAAAAATAGACTTAAATAAAATCTTTCAAAATTGAAAAAGAAAATATTTCAAAACAAATACATATGCAGTAGTCACTTAACTTTTTAGTAGAGACAACCAATACAGTAAATAAATAAAAGATTAGCGATTAAAAAATAATTTTACTGAAAATTAGAATTATATACTTAAAAAAAAGTTAATATTTAAATTGAATTCATCTTTATTTGAAAAGATTTCAAAAAGAAAATTTTGCAATTGAATAATTGTAAAAAAGAAATCAGGGCTGCAAAATTAGTAACTTCTTTTTGGGTTCTACTGTTGAATATGTTAGGTTACAAATAATGATGATACAAAATTATCAATAGATTGTAACTTGATTTAAAACAATTATATCAGAATTTTTACAGTAGAAAATTTTCATGATAATTCATTTCAGAAAATTTATATCATAAACAAAACATTTATTAACACTAATGTTAAGAAAAGATAAAACTGTTAAAAAAATTAATGATCTTAGTTACCTTCTGAAATACAGACAACTAAATAATGTCTCATTGTTATTAAGAGTTAAGAAAACTGTTGTTCAAAATTCTATACATATGACTGATACATTCATAAGTGTTAATTGAAAGCACAAGTTAAAAAATATATTTCTCATTGTATATTTACATCACACTCATACAATTGAAAAAAGTTAAACATATTAACACAGTAGCTGTTTTAAATAATTTAGATTTACTTTCCATTATTTTGTAGGCACATTAGCAAAGTATTGCTATTAACTGGATTGTCAACCTTCATAATTTTGAAATAAATATATAATTTAACATTAAAAATAAAACAGTAAAAGAAATAAATTATCGAACAAATTTCAATTCAATTTGAATTCCATCTTATCATAAAAAGTAACTTCAATAAAAGAATCTGAAATTTTTTCAATAGCTTGGTCATAAGTTTCATTCCTATATAATACATGTACAGACAATAAAAGACATCAAATAAAATCATTTTTGGAGTGCAAATGATCTAAGATTGCCAACATTACAATAAAACTGTAATTATCATTTATATATAGATATATACACATCACTTTTTGTCTGAAAAACACAATCTACATTTGAATTTGCGATGTGTCAAAACTTAAGATAAAACAGAATTTTGCTCTTATGTACAAAACCCAAGCTTTCTGTTCAAGAAATGATCCTTTTTTACAGTTTTTTTTTTTTTTTTTTTTTTTTTGCTGTACACTGAAACGATAACCAAAGAATTTCTCAACTTACAAATGAAATTTAAAATTATATGTATTAAGTATTTCAATAAAGTGATGAAAGACATAACATGAAAATCCATATAATTTTTGGAAAAGTATTTCCATTTTTCAATATAAATTTCACTGTAAGATATGTCTTTGTCATAACAGTGGTCAGTTTTGTAAATCAAGATGAAATAGAAAGGCAACATTTTTGCAAAGCAGTTAAATGCTTCTTTTTATATATATATAAATAAGTAATTCAACACAAAATATTTTGCATTTTAACTGCAAAAACATCAACTGTATATTCCATATGAGCAAGTGGCAGGTTTCAGTATAATGAAGTTTAAATAACAAATTTATAAAATAAACCCTTCACATGTGTGGCACTGAATGCTTTTCATATGAATAACTAAGCACTTATAATCATTGATTTGTAGCAGATCACATAACATTTGATTCAAACAAACACCATTTCCTTTTAATGTATGGCTAAAATATGAGTATATGTTTGAGTTATGATGATCCCTTAACTACCACCACTACCAGATGATCCTCCTTAGAGGAGTCAGAAATTAGGTTAGGAGCAACACGTCTTAATAAATCTAGTGCAAATGAACAAGGTGGGAAAGCATACATGACACCACTTTGATCTTTCCCATCTTTTTTAGTATTACATGGCAGTGATATCACACCAGCTGCTTCTTTTTGCTTAAGGTACAATACAAGGTTTCTAAGTGGGCGTTGCTGCACAGATGTAGTCTGATCATCACCAGGTTGAATGGGAACAGGAAACGTTAATAAAAGGCAATAACCATGTGTACCAGCAATAGATATCCTTCGGGACACATCGTCCAATTTTGGAGGATCTAAACGTAATCTCTGAGTTATCCTCAACATTGGAGGTTCTGAACTATGGTCTTTCATCATATAATCCACTAATGAAGAATCACCACTGCAAACATGCATCCTGGCAGGAAACGCACTATTTTTTAGCACCAATCCACCATGCCAGGCAACTGGACAGCATTTTGCTAAATCCTGTAAATTATCAACACTATCCACAATAGTCACACTGTCTTTCATAAGATTATCGTGTTGTTGTCGTTTCTTATCAAAATCTTGTCGTCGATTTCTGTCATTTCTCCCAGAATCATAATCGTAATCTTTTCGAAAATCACTTCTGCCATCAGATGAGAAATGCCCATCCCTAGACATCCGGCGATTGATTCCACCATTGCTCCGATTTCGCCGAGGTGAGAGAGTATCTTTGTTTAGAGCTGAGCGATCAAAATCACTTCTTTCAGGGCTACGAGAACGTGGTCTTTTGTAGTACATATCATGGCCAAGCCTGCCGGATTCATCCATATCTGTAGGACTTCGATTACGCTTACGACGATCAGAATTATCATTTCTACCACGTGGATGATCATCCCACCATCCTTGATTATTGCGGTTCCATCCTCTGTAATCATGACGTTCGTCATCTTCAGGTGGGCCCCATGGTTCTCGGCCTTGAAATTTTGGTGATCTATCATACATAGGATCATATGGTTGATTTTCATACATGTTATTTCTAGACCAGTTGTTGTCCATACCTCCATAGTAATCTTCAGCAGCAGGCACCTCACTTCTAAAACTTGGCCTTTTAGAAGGTGGAGGAGGAACATAGCCTTCTTCCTCCCTGAAACCAGCTCGAGAAGGTGACTGATAATAACTGTAAGGGCCAGGATCAGCAAAATCAACTCGCAGCCTCTTATCAGGTCCTCCCAAGGGGAAACCTCGCATTTCTTGACAAGCTGCCTGAGCAGCATCTATGCTGTCATACTGAATATATGCATGGTTTTCTCCTTTAACAAAATCAATTTTTCTGATGGCACCAAACCTATCAAATTCTCTTTCTAAGTGCGATAAAGAAGTCCATGGTCCTAATCCACCAACCCAAATTCTAGTAGTAGGAGTAGCTTTACCATAGCCAATTTTACATTGAAATTTTCCAATATACTGACCTGACATTTCAACTTTTCCCCTGTGAGCCATATCTAAATTTAAAAACTTAATAAAAGCATAAGCATTTCCCAAACCTGGTGCAGGACGTTTAACATCAATGTCTTCTACGACACCATATCTTTCAAATATTCTGCGCAGTTCAGCTTCAGATATTGTCACTTCAAGATTACCTACAAATAATGTTCTGGTTGCTTTGTCATCTTCTTCAGGAGGCACATGATGCAAGTAATTTGGAAATTTTTCTTTCTTTGATTCATCTCTTCGATGCATAGGATGGTGATGAAAATCATTATGAATGTTATCCCTTCTCATACCTTCACGTGGATGAGAATAAGGGGTGTTCCTTTCAATTGCATTTTGTCTCCCACCCCCCATGGCATGCCGGCTCATACTATTGTTACTGGCAGAGGAATGTGCTGGAGACACACCACGAACACCACTATATTCAGGGCTAATACTCCTATTCCTCCTACCAGATGCACCTCTGTCAAAAACAGGCTCAATTTGTACAGGCTTATCAAACAGCACAAGCCTCATTTTGTTATTTCGAGCTTCACGGGCATCCTCATATGTTCTAAAATACACATATGCTACACGTTCATTCCCATTATAAAATATTTTAACACTCACATCACCATATCTATTGAATTCACGAATTAATGCATCTCGAATAGTAGCATCATTAACTTTATGATTTAAATTTGACACACACAAAGTTTTTGTTACAGGTGGAGGACCACGCTCTGATTTCATATTACGTGGATAATCATCATATGAATCTCTACCCATAACACTGCCTGAACGGCTAATAGTCATACTTCTCTCATTAGATGAATCCCTAGTTCGACCCCTACGTTGGTCATTTGGTGATTTATTAGTACCACGTCTTTCTCTGCGATCGGGAGGAGATCTCTCCCTAGGACTGTCATCATATCGAGATACAGAAGAATGAGAACGTTTACTTTTACCAGGGGAATCTCTATCTTGTTGTCTTTTCATCTTACAGAAAATATACTTCACACAACACACTTTTTTTTCATAAATAAATATAAATGAACCACCAGATCACTAAACTTTAACACTCGTGATTTTCTGGAATTAACACACAATCATTAACACACAAACACTGTAATCACTTTTTCAATTTGTTTACACGAAAACTAGTAGTAAAATATACATATATGAAAAAAATTTTTAAAAATATCAACAAATTCACAACACAAAAGTATCGCCAAAATATCCGATTTTTGCCGCGGAATAGCATTACATGGTTGATGTAAACAAGCTTAACAAGGCTGCAACCGCCATATAAGCAAGATCTGGAAATATATAATTCACACACATTAAAGAAACATATTCTTTGAGAAACAATATTCAAAACTGCAATTACACAGATAACAGCAAAAATTGCAAGTTAAATTATAGTAATTATTTTTGTTTAAGCGAAATCATTCATAAACACAGGGCATGATAGAAAATGCTGTACACAGATGGCACTGGCACTACCAGGATGTTGCCCAGTTAACTTATAAATTTAAATAAATTCAGAAGGAAATAAGATACCATTGAATTTTATAGAAACTATTTTCAATAATTCATCCTGAAAAATCAGCCCTGGCATTTATTTTTAAAAGGGATTATACTAGCTAAAATTTTAAAATCGAAAGCTCTTTTTGACATCTTGTGCAGACGATGCTCATAATTAATTTAAATGATTTTTCGTTATATGGAGATAAATTATTTGTTATACAAAAAAAGTAAAATGAGCTTTTAAATTTCATTATAATTACTTAACCCTTCAAAATTTTTTATAGACATGTGCTAGTTTTCAGGGTAAAAAATACCTCAAAGTTTCGCGTCTTTCGACTTGAAGTGAAGCAAAAACGCAATGTTGTTGCAGTGAATTTTCGTTTTTCTTGAATAAACTTGATATTTTTGTTTTGTTGACGTACATGGCTATTACCGAAAGTCAAGAATTGAATCTGTAAATATTTTTTACTAATATGGAAGATGAGTCATTTTTTAAAAAAAATTTAAGCAATTCTAATTGGAGACTTTATTTAAAATTTACATTCAATTCCATGAATAATTTTTATCTAATCAGTTGACGTAGCAATATTAATAAATATTTTTCAGATATTATTATTTATACTATGAAAAAGTTCAGCAGTATTGAAATTTTCCTATTAACTGAATTTCACTTTGCACTTTATTCACTGTGTTATAAAAATTAATTATCAGTTAAATTTTGTATTCTTACAATAAATAAATAAATAATTTTTCTTGTATTTATATATATGATTTGTTTTTTCAGATAAAAAGTGTGAAATCGGAATGATGATTGAACATGAAAATTCCTACTTTACTTTGGATTCTTTTCTTTTCCAGTATACTTCCTTATCCAGTTTATTCTTCCAGATTTTCATGTAGTATAGATAAAAATGTGAACCTCAAATCAAATTCTTTACTTGATAAAATTCATGATAATTATAGTATTTTTCTACAAACTCCTGGAGGATACAGTAAGAAATATGGTACTTTTAGTGATGATATGCGATTGAAAATGAAGGATGAAGCACGTAAAATGTTTCAATTTGGTTATGATAATTATTTGAAATATGCATTTCCTAAAGATGAATTAAATCCGATTCTTTGTTGTGGGAGAGGACCAGATTATGATAATCCGTAAGTAAAATATTAATTTCTGAATAGAATATTCTCTTTTTTTGTTATTATATTATTAGATAATCATGCTTTAAAAATTATATATAAAGTGATGCTAAATTAAGTTTTATGAAAATAATAAATGCATTAATTAAATATTGGTATTATGATGGATAATTTAAAAAATAAAATATGAAACTAATCAAATGTATTTTCTTTTATTAATGCAAAAGATATTAGGCAAATAGACAAATATATAGATATAATTATATCTTATAAGATATTTACTAAGATCTCTGGATTAAAAAGTATATATGTGAGTATAAAAGTTATGTTATGCTTTGATAAAATAACAGTACTTAAACAACTAGTTGAGTTGGTTTTTATTTGTCTAATTGTGGTTGAAAATGAAATCTAATTGCACCCAATTAAATGCTCTTTTATAATAGACTCTTATTTATCTTTTTGACTTTGAATAATTTTAACAGTAGTGGATTATTTTCATTTAACTAATATGTGGTGTGAAAATCACAAATTTATAATCATATAATTTACTTTATAAAATATTACAATTCTGATAGGGAGTCTTATTATTACAAAAAGTATGTGAGTATATATACTATTAATTTTGAGATTATTCTCGGGACTTATATCTATAATTACACTATATGAGCGATTAAACAGTTAGAAAAAAGAGGGGGATACACTAAAATGCTTAAAAAATGAGTTGAAGAAAAGACAGATATTTATATTTTAAGAAAAAAATTTAAGCTCATCTATGTTTAAAATAAATTTTAATGGAGAAATTTTTTTATAATTTAAAAAAATTTTTATAAATGAGAAATTTTTTCTTTTTATTGAGGTTTTTAATATCTTTGCTAACAAATACAGTTTTTTAATTTTATTTATGAATCAGCTTGCTATTGTCCAGCTTAAATAGAATTTTTTTTATTTCTAAATTTATTTCCAAAATTTTTGTTTCTTTAAATGTGTTTATAATATTTCACAAATAGTTTTTTTTAAATTCCTTGTCAATGTAGTCATTCTACTTCATAATTTTTTTAAAGATTTGTGAAATAATTTATTTGAAAGAGCTGAAAATTATTTTTGCTGTGGAATCTTTACAACTGAACTTGTGTTCGTGTAATGATGTTACAGGATTTTTTTTGTAATTATTGATAAGTAAATTTATTTTTTAAAATGCTATTTTATAGACATTGTGTAAATATATGAGTTTTAATTAAAATGTGACTAATGTAGCAATGATTTGAATTTTTTTTGTTATTAATCTATAAAATATTGTTTTATATATAAATATGTCTCTTAAAATGAGAAGAAAAATTAAATATCCATTCCTGCTGAGATAAAAAATTGTCTTTATCACCTGCAATCTTATTTTTATTAGTGGTTTATAAATATTTATCTCTATTAATAATGTATCAAAATGTGTATCTAGAATTGCTAAATTTAGCATAAATATACTTTAAAGGATAGAAAGTGCATCCCGGAATGACTTTTTTGAAATTTTATTTAAAATTAGGTGAGATTTTAGCATATTTATGATAAATCTTGAAAATAGTACTGCACAAAATTGATTTTTACACCATTTTAAAATTTAAAAACATTCTTTTTTTATTGATACTAATTTATTGGACTTGCAGATTTTTTTTTTAAATTTTGGCAAGATTAAATTTTTTAGGGGTTTTTCTTTTATGTGCTGCATTTAATTTTATTGTTATAATGAAATCTAAACCTTATTTATTGTTTTATCAAATATTTAATGTTTTCAAATTTGAAAGCTAGGGAAGAAGGATTTATTTTGAAGTCAGTGTAGTTTATATGAGAGAAATCTTTAATAGTGAGAAAAATGATTTCCTAAATAGTTAAGTTTTAAATAATGCTATGATGTCATAGGACTTGATTCTATTAAGATGGTTAGACAGAAAACTGGTAGAAAAATAATTAAAGTTGGTAGCTCTAAATTTTTGAAGGAGTCGAAGGAAACTCAATCACTACAAATTAGTACAGGTAGAAAAAGCTGCACAACTCCAAATGATGATAGAATAATTAAAAGATTGTGTATTCTTGCTTGAAAAAAATCATTTAAGAGTACATAATGTGAATGGCACAATGCAATATGAAATTGAGTGCCAGGACCATTTGAGGCAATTTGCAGGAATATAGTCTAAATGCAAGAATTCTATGAAAAAGTCAATTTTAAATTTGAAATGAAGATTTAAAAGATTAAACTGGACAAAACCCCATGTTAACTTGACAGCAAAATAATGGGATTGTATGATTTAAAGTGATGAGACCACAATCTCATAGTTAGATTGCTATGACATCAAATGCATTAGGAGAAGATTTCTGTACAGATTGCATTGCATATACTGATAAACACCCAATAGTATAATGATATGAAAAATATGATAGCAAGAGATATGTTGTATATACTGATAATAATGATCTGGAATATATGATAGTAAGAGGTGTGGGCAGAATTGATGGCAATATAAAGTACCAAAAAATACATAAATGAAATACTCTTTCCAAAATGACTATCTTCTGTTTGTGATCTCTCCACAGGTAATGAGGAATTTATATTTCAAAAGGATTTAGCTCCATGTCATGTTGCCAGTGTATGTAAAAATTTGTTTCAAAACAATTTTATTTCACTATAAGAATGACTTGGGACTATAAGATTGACCATTTGTAAAATTTATATAATAGGCTAAAGTAATTTATTATACAGAATAACCTAGCAATAACACTCAATTAATTGAAACAATAATCCAATCTTGGAATCACATAATACCATTTCAGGAACTAAAAGTACTGGTAAATTCCTTAGAATGGTATTGAAAGGTGTAATTGAAGTAAAAGTTACTAATCTAATTATTAGTTACCGGGAGTGAGTATTCTTGTACATGTAATGGCATGAGGAATGTAGAAACATTGGTTTCTACATTTCTTTTTCTTCATTATTATATCTATTTCAATAAAATATCCATTATAAAAATTATTTTATTGAATTTTTGGCTAAATTGTCTTTAAAATAGTATGTAGCTTTATGGTATTTCTTTTAATAAAAAATGTATATAAAGCTCTAATACATTGTAAATAAATTGACTAATGTAAATAAAAACCCTATACATTTTGTTGTTTCTCAAAACAAAGTTTTTATTTATCTATGAAAATATTCTTGTAAAATTAAAATTTGAATTTTATATCAATCTTTTTGAATTTAGAAAGATTATTTTCTATTATGGAAAGACTTCAATTTGAGGAATATCAGAAAATTATGTGGAGAAAATTAAGAAAAAAAAAATGCTTATTTTATCATATAATAGGAGAAAATGAAATGAGAATAGTCAGTTTGATTCTAACATCATCCATTGAACTTGATGAGTTAAAATAATATCCTTATAAAAATTTTAAACATTGTTTTCTATCAATAAGGGTGATTTCTTATTCTTTTACTTTTCTTTTCAGGTCCAATATAAATATCAATGATGTCTTAGGTGACTATTCATTAACACTTATTGACGCATTAGACACACTTGCTGTAAGTTTAAATTTAAATATCATTATTCAAAAATCATTTCTCTGATTTTTATTCTTTAATTCATTGTATTTTAACATTTATATTATATTTTGTAGATTATGGGCAACTCAAGTGAATTCAAACGAGCCGTTTCCTTAATAATTGACAATGTATCTTTTGATACTGATAATACTGTCCAAGTGTTTGAAGCTAATATTAGGTTTGTATTAACAAATCAGACTATTATTCATTATATATTTCAATAGGGATTTCAATATTTTTCCACATCTTTAAGCAAAGTATATATATATATATATATATATATTAAGTATACGATTTTTCATTAGTTATGAGCTCTTCTTCATGCTTAAAAAAGATGATTTTGTCTTTAGTGTTGTCCATTCTCATTAAATGGAAACATTATAGATTTGAAATAATTTTATTTGTTTCAGAGTTAACACTTACACTGTCCAAATAAATTTCGTATCTTTCTCTAAAATGTATTAATTATTTATGAAAAAAGTTAAGATTTAGTATATAAATATATATTAAAATACTTGAAAAAACTACAAATAAAATATTTTTGCAATGACAAATATATATATATATATATTATCCAGGGATTTTTAAAAAAATCGGTAAACCCAAAGTGAATGCAAAAAAGAATTTTTTTTTTGGTCTAAGATACAAATAAAATAACACAATATAAAAATAAAAATAGAAATTTATGAAGCCATTAAACCAAGAAGATTAAAATAAAAAAAATTGAATAAAAAAATTATTTTCTTTATTTGGGTGTTCTAGACATTAAACTTTTTTAGAACTTCATAATTTCTCCAAAAAATGCTAGAATTTTTCTAGTGAAGAAATTTTTTTGGTTTTGTATATGTGTTTATCTGTTTTGTGTTTTTATTTCAAAGATTTTATTTATTTACTTGTAAACACTTACCACTGTATGATTGAATTGCTGCCTTAGTGTATTCATTGTTTTGTTATATGTTTTTTCATTAATTTATTTCAATTTCATTGCTTTAAATGCTTAATTTTATTATTTTTTGTTTTTTAATTTTTAATTATGATGTATATATCTGAAAATTTATTAATTATTATCAAATTACATTAATTGTTACGTTTTCAGTAAATTTATGCATAGCATTGTCTCATAGTCACATGAATATATTTTATTCAAAAGCATACAGATTTTAATGTAAAGATGAAGATCGATTTATTCTTTCTATAAGCATCTTTTGTTTTATCTCTAATTTTGTTGACCTGAATTCTATTTTGTGTTTCTGAATTGGCAGTATTTAAATCAATGGAATGTTTTAGTATGAGGAACTAAAAATTTCAATTGGTTATAGATTCCTCCATGGAAGGGTATATTTCATATAAAATATATAATTACTATTTAAAATTGTTATTTTTTTATTTTTGTATTTCACTAAGTATTTTATTCTTTAAATTTGTCACAATTTGTTTTTATTTATTTTTAAGGATTCTTGGTTCACTTTTATCTGGCCATCTTTTAATTAATGCTACCAATCAACCATTTGGAAATCTAAAACCAGTAGGATATAATAATGAATTACTGCATTTAGCTCATGAGTTAGCTAGTCGTTTATTGCCTGCATTTGAAAACACTTCCACTGGACTTCCATATCCTAGAGTATGTACTCATTTTATTTTAATAATAAAAAAAAAATAGCTGAAATTTTTAAAGTTTTTTTTTTCTTTGGTAGTTTTTTATTTGCTCAACTATAATTGCATAAAATTCTCAATCTTTTAAGTTTCATAATGTACTACCCAATACTTTCTAAATCAAAACTAAAAACAGATTACTTTATCTAATTGTCTAAAATGTTTGTCTGTTACTTTGTTTTCTAAAATGTAATCACATTGTTAAAAAATTTACCAGGTAAATCTCCGTCATGGTGTTCCTGCTGATGTATCTACTCACACATGTACTGCTGGTGCTGGATCTTTATTGCTGGAGTTTGGAATGCTTAGCAGACTGATTGGCGATCCTGTCTATGAAGGTGTAGCAAGACGAGCTGTAAAAGCTCTTTGGAAGTTGAGATCAAAGAATACAGGACTGTTAGGTGCACTTCTGAACTTTTTTTAAAAAATGCTGTAATCTTGCTTTAATCTATGCTGTATGCAAAACAAATTTAGTGATTAAATTTTTCATTCAATCTTAGTGTAAGAACTTAAAAAATATTGCAATAATAATTTCTCCAAGTACTTCTTAATATGCTAGTTTCAATAAAAATATTTCTTTGTGCTCGTAAGGGAAGAAGAACATTTCATATACACTAGAATATAAAAGTTAGGAATTTTGTTTTTGTGTTCTAAGTAAATTTAATCTCCTATCAGATAATTAATTAATACTGTAGATACTTTATTGTGTAACTAAACAGTTCATGAAATAGACTATTGCAGAAAATGGAATTTAAAAAAATGAAAAGAGTTTAAGAAGAAAGAGATGATTATAAAAAAGAAATAACTAACAAATGCTTCTTAATGAGAAATATGATTTTTATTTACTATGGGTAGTGTCTGTATTCTCAATATAAGTTTGTCAAGTAGTTATTGGAGTATATGTGCCTATTCAGCATTTGTTTTAGTTTTTATTTGTGAATATGATAAGCATAAAGGTTCCTTTCGGAAACATGCCACATGTTTTGTCAGATTTAAGTCAGGAGAATGTACCATCAATTTGTTTAAGCAGCAGTATCCTCATTTTCCAGAAGCTCATTCATGGGAAAAATTTGATGTGATCTTTCATTATTGTATACAAAAATGAAGATTCATCTACTTCAAGAGGAATGAACTGGGAGGGATTATTTGCTTGTGACAGCATTTTGCTTGTACCTGTTTCAGTCAAAAATATGGAATTCAGTTCTCCTAAACCTTATTAATTCATACAGGATTCCTATATCTTCTGAAGCAGTATCTATTTCCTTCTCTGTTCTTTGAATTGTATGCTCTAAATTATTGTAAATGCTGTATTAAATGGTTGAGCATCAGGTATGGGTTGATAGAGAAATAGATTTTCTTTTTGAAGATTCTTGGCTATTTTAAAATGCATTGTTTTATGACCAGTTATTATTAACTTCACATTTGCAAACAATTTTCTTTCTCAAGTTATAGTGATCTAATCTCTTTTATATTAGCAAAAATCAGGAGAACATCTGTTGGTATTGTTTTTCTTGAATGACTGAATGCATCTTTGTCATCTCTGTACTTTTTAGCTATAGATATCACATCATGACTTTACATCATATAAAAATCATGACATTGGCATGGCATTATTTTTATTTGTTTTGCAATGAAGATTCCAAATTTATTAAAAATATACATTATTATGAGCTTCTCTACCCTATTTTACCTATTGAAAAATTTATGTTATTGACCTTTTTTCCATTCATCAAGGACATACTAAACCTGCTTGACAGAGTAGAAAAGAAGATTTTGTACTGCTACTTTATTTTAGTAGAATAGAATCACACATTTGTGAAGCGCACAGGACATTTTACTTGTTACAGAATCTACCAATTTGTTTCTTCCAAAACTGTCAGCAAAATAGTGCTGTGCTAAATAATTTATTTCCTAGTTGCTATTCCACATGTCCTATTCAGTGACCTAGATTCTCCAAACACTGTGCTTTTATAATCATTGAAATGATTTCATATTTCTTTGTTTCAAATGAAATTCTATTTAGTTTTACAATAACTATCCTCAATAATACTGTTCATAACTATTTACTTATCTGTGTGTTTCTGGTGCTAAAGTCAGTAACCAAATTAAGCATCTCACATGGTTTGATATGTTGCATTATATTTACATATGGACCATTTGTACTCAAGTCATGTATGCTTGAGTTGAAGCTGTTTTTGTAAATTTCATGGCTGCATGCTGTATATTTAACAAGCTTTTCGTCTGAAAATATTTTGAAACATCCTATCTGGAATACAGTGATGAACATTGAATGATCCATAATTTTTTATGTATAATTAAATGCATTTCAATATTTTAAAATTTATTTTGATTTTGCCATTTAAATGCTTTCTTCTTTAATGAGAATATTTTCTCCTTTAATTAATTAAATTAGTTAAACTATTTTTCATTAAATAAATTAGTGTAAAAAATTTAATTAAATTTTGGAAATGAGGAAATTAATTTTTTAAAATCAAGTAGTTATATATCTATTTTCTGCATATTTAATGCTTGTATTTGTCAATAACACATTAAAAAGTATTATTTTGTTTTTTTAACCCTGCTGTTTTGTTTGTATTTATTTCACGTATGTAGCGTTTGGGTCAATATGAACCGACTCAGAAAACTAATCTTTCTTGCAGTAATTGACAGGTGTCACTTAAAAATTGGCTTAAACAATAGTAATATAAGTTTAAAAATGGATCTAATAATATAAAGCAGCTATAAAGGTAACTAAAATATATTTCAAATTGAATCTTACAATAATATAAAGCATTTATAAAAGTAACAGAAAAATATTCGAAATTGAAACTTACTTTTATTTACAATTTGAACAATAATATTTTACATGAGATTTGCAAATATGATTCTTACAATTGCAGCAATTGCAAATATGATTCTTACAATTGCAAATATGATTCTTACAATTGCAATACAATTCTTACAATTAACATATTAGTTTTGTTGTCATTGCTTGACGGACAGAGCTTTCATCTTGCACATTTGACACACAATGAAGTATTCTCTGCAAATCTCAATGGTACATTTTGCCTTTTTCTCTGTATTTGTTTCACCTCACTTCTTGGTAGGTGTGGCCTTGCTTCAAAGTATGGAAAAATAAGTGATTTTCCCAGTTCTTCCAAAAATAGCTTTCATTTAGTCAATTTGCTTTTGCACCGTTCACTATGTCTATTCACTACGCAGAAATTTCAAGCATGTTATAGAATACTATCATGGGCCAGCGATTTGTTTTTTCTTTACAAGTGTTTATGTTTAAAAGTTGATCAAGAATATCTACAGCCCCTTTTGTTGAATTATAATCTAAGATCATTATTGTTTTTTTTTGTCAGGTCTGCTAACTTCTTTGTCATGATGCAAAGTGCTCATAAGAATAACATTCTTGTTCTTTTTGGGGATGTAGTTTACAACTGTTGTGTCTAAAGTAAAATAAAATAAGGAGCTATGAACTTCTTTGTTTGGCATTTGTTCAGGAAGTTCTGATTTATTTATTCTAATGGTGCCAAGCATTATCATTTTCCGTTTTATAAGTTGTCTTAAGTTGTAAGATGTGAAAACATTTTCACATGCAATATTCTGCCGCGAATACCTATAAATAAGATCACACACACATTGCTTGCATTCCCTGACTTTTTTTATGGCTTTGACCCTTGTTCTTTTTCAGTGTAAATTTGTGTTTTCAGTACATTTTATTGTCACATAAAATCCATATTTTGATCCCATATTTAGATGGCTTACTTGGTGTATACTGTTTGAAAGGGCATTGGCCACAAAATCCTACTAATTTTTCATCTGCAATAATATTTTCATTTGCATTATATAATTTTGATAGAATTTCTATCCACTTTTCCCAGATATCTTGCACTGCAGTTAATTTATCCAAATTTCTTTTTTCTTGATGAGTGGATTTAGTACCAAAATGAATAACTCCCAATATGGTGCAAAATGTTTCGAGGGACAATGTCACACAAAATATATTTCTGCCAGTTTCTTTATCTCATAAGCTTTTTGTTGATTCTCCATATGATTTATAAACACCAGCTAACAATAATAATCCAATATATGCTTGAAAAGTTTTACTTTCAATATTTTTCCATAAACCCCTTCTCCTTCAATATTAGTCATATTTATGATTTCATTTTCAATTGTAGAATTGAATACCACCTCAAATGCACTTTTTACATCTGATATTCTTGCTGTTGAATAGTTTGTGACCTCTGGAGTAATTTTTATAATATTTATAATATTATCAGCAGTTGATTGAGAAGAAAGTGGCAGCAGATCCAACTTCCACTTTATTTTATGATTCTTCGACTGAATACTCCCTTTATAGTTCCTTTGTTGAATATTGATATCAAAATCGTTGTCAGAACTTTCAATCTCAATTTCATCACTTGTATGATTTTCATACTTCGATACTACTTCTGTGCTGTTTGAAGCTTTTTATTAGTTTAGCTATATCAGCGTGACTGAATTTTCTACAATTTGCCATTTTTTCTCCCACATTCGCAGGCACAACTCTTTTACAGTATTTAAGAAAGGGAAATACAGCAGAAAAAAGAAACGTTACAATAAGAGCAAAGAGATTGGCCCCCTGCCAATTGTATCAATTTTTGGACCTTGCATGCACTCTCTTGTGTAACCAAATACATACGTCAATGAAACAGGTTTCGAAAATGTATAAATTACATAATTTTTGTTATTCTTTTCCTTTGAATTATTCCAAACAAAAGTGCACATGTCTGAGTAAAAATAAATGACTTTTTGCATTGGGTCATATTGACCCAAACAATATATTAGGTATAAATTGAAAAATATTCCTTTGAAATAAGAATAAACCTAAATCCCACTACTAGTACATATATATATATTATTTACCAAAGATGTCAAGTAGTTTCATGAAAATATCCCTGTTCTATATATTTTACGAAGGTACATTTTTTTTTCAGGGCATACAGACCCGAACAGAACAGCAGGGTTAAACACAGTATTATTATGTGATCTTACATGAATTGTTACTAATGTGCTTCGAGATTTCATTATCATGTTTTACGTTAATTTATTATTTTAACCCTATCAAAGTTAATGTCTTGTTTCGAATGTTTCATTTCTATCTATCTGCATAGATATGCAAATTTCCAATTTGTATATTTTTTATAATATAGTATTCAAGAATCACTCTCTTTTTTTATAACTATACATAAATTGAAAAACTCTATGATACTTCTTGTAAAGATTTTCATTCTATATATAACATAATTGAATTTTTAATTATTTCCTTTGTAGGAAATGTTATTGATGTTCAGTCAGGTGAATGGGTTGGACAGATGAGTGGTGTTGGAGCAGGTTTAGATTCCTTTTATGAGTATTTGCTCAAAGTAAGAATATTTTGTAAAATATTTAATGCATTGAAATTTTAAAACTGTACCCTAATTTTTATAAATAAACCTATACATTTAAAATAATAGGGAAAACCAACCACAACCATTGATCCGATTTTGCTTGTTTTTGTTTTAAATGAAAGATTGATCTCTAGATATGTTATCAATGATCTCCTATCACACACTACTCTACATTTTTTAGTAAATTGAAAAAAAAAATGTTTTTTCACACTAAATTCTGTAACGGGAACACCTGCAACAAAGTTTGAGACCCAGCCTTTGAACCAACTTTGAAATTTTGATTTCATATGTAAGCTTATGGTACTTTAATATGTCATCAATGGTAAGCCACCCATCATGATCTGCCATTTTTAAGAGAAATCTATGAGATACCATTTCATTGTATATTCTGAGAGAAAGTGTTGACAGAATTCTCTACCACAACAATTGTACCTTTTTTGAAAACTATTATTTCATAAGAAAGCTCATAATTCTCAAATATGTCATCAAGATGATCTACATTGTTTCTCTCCATTTTGAGAGACATTGTAAAATAAAACATTGAGCCTTTCAACCTCAAAGCAACCGATTTTGCCAATTTTCATTGCCAACTTTGCAATATTTTAAATTTAAAGCATGGCTAACTAAATCAGAATGCTTTGTTTTGTAATTCTTTGTCGTCTTCAATTTTTGTCGAGTTGGAAGGGAGGGTGAGATGGGGCGGATTATGCTTGATAACATATCTAGAGCCATATGCTTTCATATGAAATAAAAGTTGGAATAATCTGGACTTTAGATATGTTTTTTAGTAGCTGCGACTGGAAACATTTTTGAGTTTTTTTTCCACTCCAAAGAAATATGTGGAGTAATATTTTTTGGGTTTTTCTCAAAAATGGATAGTGGATACAAGCAAAAGAATAGTGATGATGTAACTATATAAGACATCGATTTTCATTTGAATTAAGAATTAGCAAAATTGATATAGTAATTCTGACTTGAGGACTAATTCTTTGTATTTAGGAATTTTTTAAACATTGTTTTTTAAAAAAAAATGAAATAGTTTTGTATTGAGAAGGAATGAAAAAATGAAAAGAAATATGCATAGTGAAATATATCAGATTGGAATAAAATTGCTATTTTTTCCTTCCATTATTTCATTTAATGGAAAATTTATTATTATTTATTAATGAAGATATTAATTTTTAATAATAATGTAGTATTAATAAATGAGAATAATGTGGTTGTTTTTAAGAGATTTTTTTAAAAGTTAATGTGGGATAATTATTGTAGTAATGATTTATAAGTAATATTATCATAATATAGAATAGATCATAATTTAATGTTTCTCTTGATAATAACAATAAAAGTGGATAGTCTTAATAGTCATATCATAGAGTGTGTTTATTTTCATATTGTTTGGTGCGCATTTATAAATAATTTTTCCTTCCAAAAAGCAATATCTCTTGCTATATTTTGATTTACTGATTTATCAAAAAATTATTAGAAGAATATAATTGTAGTTTATAATTATTAAAGTAAATTAATAATATTGTTACTTTTGACTATTAAAATGGTAGATAGATAAAAATTATAAGATTTTTATTACTTAATTATTTTCTTTTTCATCCTTCGTTTTTATTTCGTTTAACATATACTCGGCAGAATATTTAAAGAATGGTTTTTGTTTTTCAGTCATATATTTTGTTTGGAGATAAAGGAGACTACTTGATGTTCAATGAAACATACCATACTATAAAGAGATATATGAGAAAAGGGTAGCTTTTGTTTTATATTTTTCTGACTTAGTTTCCTTATCACTCCTTTCATCACATAATTTTTTTTTTTTTTTTTGCATGCATAAAGACTTAATATTTGAAATTTTTTGAAGATCCAATACAGTTTTTGTTTTTTATTAGCTTTGAAAATTTCCATTTTACTCTCTAAAAAGGTACTGATAAATAGCATATTGAAGTATTCAGTAATAATAATTTTTGATCGTTAATTTTCTTATCCCACCCTAAGAACAGTAATCATGAAAAATTGGTTAACTTTCTTTTTAATATGAGTAGCAGTTAAATTGATGCTTTATGATTTACTATAGAAAAATATGCAGTTAGTATTGTATATTTTACTTTAGTAAGTATATTTGTGTGATATAAAAGTAGGTATATTGTAGCCTAGCAAATAATGTTAAATGTAACAGATGGTGTAAATTTTTTTTATAAATAACTTAAAAATGTTTGTTTAATGCATATTATTTTTTATATAATGCATGAAAAGTGTTGCTTTACAAAATCATTTAATATTTAATGTTACTTTGCTATATTTTACTTCTTTGTAACATAAATTTTTTTATAGATTATTAATAGCTTTTAAAACTTGCTTTATATTTAATAAAATGTATATTCTACTGTTGCTCTAGATTTACATTAACAATAAGCAAATATGTTTATTTACTGTTGATATATGTTTTATTAATACAGTGAATCTCTCAAGTCTGGTAACATATAGAAATCAAATTGCCTCCACGAGGGATAAAGTGTCAAGTCAAGTTGGAAGTGTGGTGTCAGAATGAAAGTCTTGACGTTGTGACTTTTGTTTTTGGTAGATTGTGAAAATGATTGAATTCTTTGAAAATCCATTGGAGAATAGGGAAAAATCCAACTTTATAATATTTTGTGAGGTGATTTGGATATATCATTGTGACAATGACTAAAAAATGTGATGGATTGTTTGGATATATCAGATCATTGTATGGATGTCAAGTTCCCTTTTATTTCCAGACTTTTGGAAGATTGCTCATTAAAATAATTTACAGGAGTTAAATTAGATTTTTAAATGATTTGCAGTTTATTTTTTAAATTAATATTAAAAAAAGTAGTTTAGTTGTTGAGATCTTAAATACACAACACTTATAAGAATAGGGCATTGGTTGTAAAATAGAGTTTGATACAAGATTTAGTATATTGATTCTGTACCTTTTGGATGCTCATTCATTAAAATAAAATCATAATAGTCTGTAAATTCCTGGGAAGTAGCCATCAAACTCTTGACATAGCTTATCTACTAGGAAGTTGTCATCATCTTTCAGCATCCAGACAATATGGTCATTAAGTATTGGCTTCATAAGGAGGAGGGAATATTTATGCCCTTAACAAATAACTTCAGAAAAGCACCCTTCCAAAATTAGTTGTAGTGGCTTTCTGAAACAAACTGTAAATGTAACTTAAATGATGATTAATATTATTTATAATTACTGACATCATAAAAAAATTATTTGATATTTCTAGAAATCAGTTCTACATTCATTAATATTCCGTTGCATATAAGATCAGAATAGTTAGTATCGTAAAACATTGGAAATCAGATATGTTTTGTTATCTAGCATAATTGATAAATAATAATTGTTCAAAAGTGTGGCATGTCTATAAGAGATCTATTGGAAAACTACTTTCATTTACATTCTAAAATATTTATATTTCATAAATTTTTAGAAAATTAGGCTGCATGCCAATCATATTGTATCATATTAAAAATTGACATTAACAATTAATGACATGCTATTAATTGTATTTTATTGCAGTCTTACTGAGAATTTATTTTGATTAAATAAATCAGAGTTCTGTATAAGCTTTGTAAGATTTTCCTTCTATCTACAAAAGTAAATATTGCAAATTGGCAATTTCTATCTAATTTAGGAGATTTCAAAATAGTTTTTATTGAAATAATTTGTGGAAATAAATACTTGTATTTTTGAAAATAACTTTCTCAGCCTTCATTTGAATTTAAATGATAATTAAATTTTGGACCATCTGGCTATGTATTCAATAATTACTTTGGACTGTTTCTCTTTGATTATTGAAGTTAAGAACTTTTATATATGTATTAAAATTTTTTTCAACTGCTCTCTTTAATTTCCAATATCTTTAAATTAGAACAAATAGTTTGCTGTGATTAAAATGTAAAACTTTAAATTATTTTAAGATAATAATACTAATTCAAATGATTTATAACATTAAAGTTACATTTATAATAATTTTTTTAAGAATTATAATTCAAGTATTTAAAGAATAAACATTTATTTTGGCATACAAATTGAAAGAAATATTAATGAATACTATCTGTAAATTTTTAATTCAATTTAAATAATTTTGAAAAAAAAATTAACAATGAACGAACAGGCATTCAGGATCAAGCCGTGATTTCCCGATTTTAAAATGAAATTTTTGACAATCATTCTCTCTCGAATGTTTGAAAATTGTGACAACTACTGATATATAAGCTATGCCATAAGTTTGAAGGCTATTTTCTCAAAATTGACTGACTATTGCACTTTAATATTTTCATGAATAACCTGTTTAAAGGTATATTGCTATTATATTAAGATTGACCTCAAACTATATTTTTCAATTCAGGCCCTCCCCTTTTTAGTCTGTATTCTATTTTTTTAAATATAACTATTTTTTAGGAGAGCTCATTGTAATCATGGCTATGGAGAGCATCCATTATATGTCAATGTCAATATGATAGATGGTAGTACATTAACTTTATGGATAGACTCTTTACAAGCTGCCTTTGCTGGTGTCCAGGTAATATGCATAATTATGCTTTAATTGGGTGCTTTAAAAGACTAAATTGTTGAATTCTTCAAATTTTAATTCGTCAAATCATTTTTTTGTGATTGTGTTAAATATAAAGCTACTGTTTTATGTATTTTAGCTCCCCCCTACAAAAAGCAGTATTTTTAAAAAATAATTAACTAACATTTAACATTTTCATAATAAACATTTTTTATATATTAAATTCGTTGCCAATCCTAGTGTCATTGATCCTGCACCCAACCAGCATCCAATAGAACTAATCATAAAGCGGTCTTTCTTACAATGGAGCTAATTGTGCTGGGAAGCAATATTACAGGTTCATAACCTTGTTCCCCTCTTCATGGAGTGACGAGCCGGCAGTCCTGCTACTATCCATAACTGATACAGGCCACCGATTGATGGGAACAATCTTTGGTCCGGCTTGGGCGACCTCTGCAATTTGCTTATGATATTATTCATTATGTTGGCAATAGTAAAAGACCCTTCTGAACCTTCTCGCTGCTTGGGACTTAGACCTCTTTTTCGTTTCAGACTGTACTTCCAGATTTGATCCTACTTCTTAAAATGCAATTTGTCCAAAGGAGCCAAACATCGTATTGTAACAGAATTCTCCGGAATGAATTCTAAACAAGCTGTCCAATTGTCCACTTTCAACTTGCTCCATCGAACCAATCAAATAGCAGGATGTTCAACATTATTTTCGGAGTCCACTTGAAAGCTGGAAATCAGGAATTCTACGCCATCGTCTCCAAATTTTTCACGGGAATTTCCTCACCTATTCCCTACTCATTCTTGTTCACTCGAGAACTGTCAGCAGCTCTCAATATCGGATTCTTTAACGAGCGCACCTGCCTTTGCGGAAACTGTGAAGACGTAATTCGTCCGGATACACAGAAGATTCCTCGGCTCCTAATCGTATCAAAATCCTATTCAGATCCACAAGAAAGCAGAATTCTTGAAGGAAATCTAGAAACTAGAAGGAGCAGCGAAGGATTTCAGTCACTAAGACTTCATCAGTACTAATCCTCAAGGAGATAGAAAGGATTAGTAGTAATCCTCAAAGCTTAGAAATAGATTGCCCCTTCAACCTTTGGGACAAATACACTTCTAACAGGATCGCATTAGCTCCTGTGTCTACTGACGTTGAACATAGTTTGTTATAAATAGACCTTCAAAAAAAAGTTAATTTTCTCGACCCCAAAATGCCTGCTTTTTCGATCCTGCTTCAGGGGCTTCATTCGGAGGAGACAGCTTTCTTTCTGAAAAATGATCGCGATAGTAATGATAAACAAACGGTAAAATGAATACCGTATTATAGCAGATTGTTTCGAATAATATGTTAAAATAATATGTTATTTAAATGACCAGATCATATGTAGGATTGAAGATTACTCATATGTTATCAGTATGTGATTCGTATCTAAATATTTTCTATAAAAAAAAAAAAAAACCCCACAATTTTGCACAAAAAAAAAAAAAAAAAGGCGAAGCTTGATTTCGAAGATATTTTAAATGTTTAAATTGCATATATTTAAAATGAATTGTAGATTTTGAAAGAAGAAAAATAAACAAAAAATATTTACATTGAATATTATTTTTTTTTAGGTTTTGACAGGTGATATTGAAGAAGCTATTTGTGCTCATGCTTTGTATTATTCTATTTGGAGACGATTTGGTGCTCTTCCAGAACGTTTTAATTGGCAAAGAGTTAGTCCAGATTTAGCATTTTATCCACTGCGGCCAGAACTTATTGAATCAACCTATTTACTTTATCAAGCAACAAAAAATCCTTTTTACCTTCATGTTGGTCAAGAAATTATTGAGAGTTTGAACAAATATTCTAAAGCAAAGTAAGTTTTAATGTGTTTTTCTTAATTATTTTTAAAAACTTTTCTTTTCTAAGAAATTGAATATTTTAAAATCTGTTCATATTTATTCAAAATTCATTATATGCAAATATTTAAAATTGATTAATTTTGAAAGTTTTGAAGAATTGAAAGTATTAAGAATTGTTTCATCTTTTGGTAATAGAAAAATAACTGCAGCTTATTGATAAATTTTATTGATCTAAAAATGGTCTTGGCAAGAGTAATTTTCAGTTCAAGTTGATTTTATCTGTGATCGTTTTTAAACTTAGAAACAAAATGATTATTAAAAGTTGTATGGAGAAGCTTTGAATACTTAAAATTTGAAAGAACACTATCAAATTTATTTGAAGACCTTTGGAAATTAATCGAGGAAAGAAATTACTTAAGGTCTCATTTTTTAGATAAAAAAATTAAGAACATATTAATAAATTTTTTTTGAAAAAAATGATAATGCTGCATTTTTTCTAAGAATTACTATTTATTTACTCAAATGAAATAAATACAAATCCATTCATTTACATCTTAATTATAATTATATATTTCCCTTTGTGCTATTTTATTGCTTGATTAATAATAAACCAAATATCTGTTTCAGATGTGGATATGCCACTATTCACAATGTACAAGACAAAACATTAGAAGATAGAATGGAGAGCTTTTTCCTAAGTGAAACATGCAAATATTTATATTTAGTAAGGCTATATTTTGTGTTTAGTTTCATTTAAAGCATTTGCCAAAAGTTTTATTTATTAAAATTTAGCAAAAATGCCAACATTACTGTAAGCATAGAAAGTTGTTTTCCTAAATTTTGCTCTAAAAAATTTGGCTCATTTTTTTTTTTTTTTTTGCTTAATGTTACATATATAATAATTTTTGAAGTAAAAAAACTTTGTTTGAAAAACAAAATAGGTTTATGTAAAGTTTTACTATATATTTTTAATGCTTTTAAATATCATATTATGAAATTTTGGTCATAATATTTTATGTAAATTGTCAAAAAGAATCCCATCAGAGTTCTAAAAATTCTGCAAATACTATTGTTTGGTTCAATTTATATTATTGTTTAAGGATACCTGCTGTCCTTTTATCATATCAATTTAGTTGTGCAATTTTTTTCTGAATTTCTACAATTACAGTACCTCAAAAAATAAAGTTAGATTGCATGGACAGTTACATTTCTATGATTTCATGATGTCTTAATTAACCTCATTAGGAAAGTTCATTTACACAGCAAATTTATAGATATAAGAATATTAAAATAACACAACTTTAATATTTCACAAGCTATGCATAAGAGATTTAATAGAAACAGAATAGAACAATTATTCATAGTAAACCAGCTGATTGCCAAATGCAACTTATATTTATAAAATTATACAAGTGTCTCTTGCTATTTTGAAATAATTATTATATATGATTTATATTGGATTTGTTATTCATATGAGAATTTTTTTTATATTTGATATTATTTTGATATTAGAGTACATTAATCAGAAGTACAAGAA